>LR755139.1:9117-61340 GCA_902729485.2 Mus minutoides | reverse complement strand
TATCTTTATATGCCCCAATACAGGGGAATGCCAGGACCAAGAAGTAGGAGTGGGTGGGCAGG
This sequence comes from Mus minutoides, assembly GCA_902729485.2. Taxonomy (NCBI): domain Eukaryota; kingdom Metazoa; phylum Chordata; class Mammalia; order Rodentia; family Muridae; genus Mus; species Mus minutoides. Next base: position 61,278 of record LR755139.1, on the reverse strand, counting down.
GGAGCAGGGAGGGGGAGGGGGGAGGGGACTTTCGGTATAGCTTTTGAAATGTAAATTAAGAAAATATCTAATAGCTGGGTGTGGTGGTGCAGGCCTTTAATCCCAACACTTGGGAGGCAGAGGCAGGTGGATTTCTGAGTTCGAGGGCAGCCTGGTCTACAGAGTGAGTTCCAGGAAAGCCAGGGCTATACAGAGAAACCCTGTCTCGAAAAACCAAAAAAAAAAAAAAAAAAAATATCTAATAAAAAAAATTCAGGTGACAACAGATGCTGGTGTGGATGTGGAGAAAGTGGAACACTCGTCCATTGTTGGTGGGATTGCAAACTTGTACAACCACTCTGGAAAACAGTCTGGCAGTTCCTCAGAAAATTGGACATAGTACTACCAGAGGATCCTGTAATACCTCTCCTGGGCATATATTCAGAAGATGTTCCAACTGGCAAAAAGGACACATGCTCCACTATGTTCATGGCAGCCTTATTCATAATAGCCAGAAGCTGGAAAGAACCCAGATGTCCCTCAACAGAGGAATGGATACAGAAAACATGGTACATTTACACAATGAAGTACTACACAGCTATAAAAAACAATGAATTTATGAAATTCCTAGGCAAATGGATGGATATGGAGGGTATCATCCTGAGTGAGGTAACCCAATCACAAAAGAAGTCACATAACATGTACTCACTGATAAGTGGATATTAGCCCATAAACTTAGATTACCCAAGATACAATTTGCAAAACACATGAAACTCAAGAAGAATGAAGTCCAAAGTGAGGACACTTCGCCCCTTCTTAGAATTAGGAACAAAGCACACATTGAAGGAGTTACAGAGATCAAGTGTAGAGCTGAGACAAAGGATGGACCAACCAGTTACTGCTGCTGCTGGAGATCCATCCCATAATCAGCCACCAAAAGCAGACACTATTGCATATGCCAGCAAGATATTGCTGAAAGGGCCATGATATAGCTGTCTTGTGTGAGGCTATGCCAGTGCCTGGCAAACACAGAAGTGGATGCTCACAGTCAGCTATTAGATGGAACACAGGATTCCCAATGGAGGAGCTAGAGAAAGTACCCAAGGAGCTGAAGGGATCTCTAACCCTATAGGTAGAAGAACAATATGAACTAACCAGTACCCCCAGAGTTTGTGTCTTTAGCTTCATATGTAGCAGAGGATGACCTATTTGGCCATCATTGGGGAGAGAGGCCCCTTGGTCATGCAAACTTTATATGCCCCAGTACAGGGGAATGCCAGGGCCAAGATGTGGGAATGGGTGATTAGGGGAGCAGGGCGGGGGATGGGGGAAGGTTTAGGGGCCTTTGGGATAACATTTGAAATGTAAATGAAGAAAATATGTAATAAAAATTGGAAAAAGTTAAAAAAAAAAACTTCATAGAGAGTCCAGGCCCATCAATTAGAATGGCTATCACCAAGAAAAATAATGGAAAAAGTGCAGAGGAGGCTGCAGGGAGAGAGGGACTTTATAGATTGCTGGCATAAATGTCAGTGGCTGCATCTACTGTGATAGACAGTGTAGAAATTTTTCAGAAGGCCCAAAATAGTGCAAGTATACGACACAGAGAAGGCCTTCTTTTTAAAATTTCGATAGTACTCAATACAGCATGCATAGATACCTACACATCTATGTTTATTGCTACATTATTCACAAAAAAGTCATATTGGATAAGCTTAGATGTCCATCAACAGATGGATGGATAAAAATTGGTGCATGCCCCCCACAGTAGACTTTTACTCAGGAATAAATAAGAATGGAATTCTGTTCTTTGTGGATTAAGGAAAATAAGTCAGATTCACCATCTCACTTTTCTCTCACACAGAAAACATAACAGGTGTAATAAACATAAGAGATGAAAATACAGAGGAGTCTATTTGAGGAAGAAGAGATTAAATAAGTGAAGGGGGAATGAGAAAGGGGAAAAAGAGAAAGATAGCTGTCACATATTTTCTCCAATATGAGTAATCTAGAACATATACATGACTTTGGATTTCCCAGAAAGTTTACTTTTTGTTTTAGTATCTTCTTTGGAATGGAGAGAGTTTGCAGCTGTCATTCTTTTCATTTTAGTACAAAGATTCCCTGGTTTATCCCATTCTTTGCCTTTCTCTGTGTGGTGATGAACTTGACTGTTGGTGTTTTATGCTCATCTCTTGTGAAGTTCCACCCAGCAGCTTCTGTGTCTTTCTCCATCCCTTTCACTCTCTGAGTCTTCCTCAGTAGGAGAGTCCTATGAATAATCACCCCTTTCTCTTCAGAGATCCTAGTGGTGATGGTGTTTGGTTATATTCAACATTGCCTCTAGAAAAAATATTAAGGGCTTCCTCTTAAGTTTCTTATTTCTTTTCCAGTGGTTGTCCAGAAAAAGTAAAAGAGAAAAGATGTCTGTGCCAAAGAGTTCTTCAGCTTCCTCTTCATTCTATCACTCTTAAGCTCTTCTTCCTCTCTGAGGAGCATAGCGATAAAGGGGGATGCAGTGATCATCTCCTCTGTTGTCCTCAATGTAGTGTGGCCTGAGGTTAACGCTGAAAAAAAAAAGCTTCAGAAATATTTTTAGTGTTTCAAACAACTCTGGTCCTGCAACAAATACAGTCCAGACTAGTGGTAACTCCCATAATACAGTGTGATAAAGCAGTAACACACAAGCAAGAGGCTTCAGACACCCAGAGGGAATGAAAGGAGAATTTTATTTAGAGGACATAGTTACATATCAGAAAGCTGAATTAGACAGAACACATGTCTCATTGGTGTTTTACTATTTTCACTTCTAGCATAGGCTATTTTGGTACTTTGTAGTTACTTAAGTTTGCCTGCCATTATGCCATACTTATTGATGTAAAGCTATCTCCTGTGACATTAAGCTAGTTGTTTTTGGTTTTTTGTTTTTCCTATAGAGAGCACTAAGGAGTAGCTGAAGCATATCCTAGGCTTTCTTTTCTATTCTTTCAGAGATTCTTTTTCTAAGGATAAGAAAACAGGATTGCAAGGCTATTATTAACACTTTTGCTATCTAAGATTAGTTTCATTAATCCTTGGTCTCCTTCCACCTTGCCTGATCTAGGTTTGTGACTTAAGTATTCAGGTAATAAGCAAATGAGAGACAACAAAATTTAAAGGATGATTTGATACTCAAGATGTATAGATTTAAGTTGCATTCTAGCCAAAGTGTGGTTTCTCCCTAGGTCCTTTTGGGAAAGCATTATAGATTAATACTACTGAGGCACAGTACAATTTCCCAGGTGAGCCAGGAGACATTTTCAATAGCTTGTGGGAAACTTGTTTGAAGTGAGAAGAAACTCATCCTAGGTATGCATGCGTCAGTGATTCAGAAAATAATGGTGTGTGTGTGTGTATGTGTGTGTGTGTTAAGTTATCTTCAGAGATAGGATTTTACCATCACATTCTGGTAGTAGCAGCTTTTAGAAAAAGCTCTCTATAGCCTTCATGAAAGTATAAAGGACATCACAAGAGGGAAAAAAAGTCTTAAGGGAAGGAAAAGGAGAGTAAAAATTAGAAACCTTTATCTTGTATTGTACCTTTAAAAGTGCACTCCAGATCAAATTATTTGTGGATAAACAAATAAGCATATTGATATCATTTCTAAAGAGTTTATCATAACCAAAAATGTACTTTTAGTGATAATTTGTTTCCAATGAAAAGGGCTTATTTATTTTTATAAAGTTAAATAATTGGAAATGTGATATTAATATAGTGTAATACATAGCAGGCTTCTATGAACAGATTTTCTCTTAGCAATATTAGATGAATCAATCAAAGAGATATTAATGAAAATGTTCTTGTATGCAATAAGATCACTTAATTTTGAGCTCTTTTACATGACTCACAGATATTTGCTGCTAGTGTTTTAAATCAATCTTTACTTAAAGATTGATAGTTACAAAGTCATTAATGATATTATTTCAAGAGAATCATAAAAGTCAAAGTGTCAGGATTCATATTTCAGTTGCTATTACATAGCACATGCTTTGAGGACAGGAAGAAGGAATCGTCAGGAAGTCTTGAAAAGCTGAGAGACTTTATTCCCCAGTTACTTCATATGTGTTTCAAATGCTGGGCAGTCTAAGAAGGCTTTTGAGAATTGGGGAAGCAACAGAATCTAGGTCTAGCAATGGGTTAATCTATTTCTGAGGCTGAGAAGAAACTCTTTGAGTTACCAGACAAGAGATTATAAAAAATCTATGACTTCCACAGACATTAACACGTTCCTAGACTTGGAGCATCAGACCTCATACAAGTCATTGGATGATTTCATAGATTTTAAAACAAAAACATAAAAAAATGTATCTTTCTGGAACTTCTTTCTATTTACATGCCTCTACCAAGACTATAGAGGTACTCTTGCTACATGTTACTAGGAAATATTTTGTCTCATAGTATCCTCAGGTGGGTCCTTGAAGTAGACAGGGCAGAAATGACAATCCTGATTTTTCACATGACATAACTCAGACTTGAGAGGGTAAGACTTTCACAAAACAAAAGAGTCATTGGTAAAAGTTGAACTTAACAGCAGCTCATTTTGGTCACTTGTTTTGTTTTGAACATGATCCTGCCTTATAGCCCAAGCTGACCTTGAACTTGAGTGTATATCTAAGTACACATATGCTTAAAAATATACTCGAACTCAGTATATTTCTCTTACTAAGTATTTAGGTGCTTTCTTCCTTCAACTTTAAGTGGAAATCGAAATTGGACATTTTTCTCCAGCTTCTCTTTCCATGTACATAGACTTTGTGCCAATCAGAGTTACAGAAGCTCTGGAAGAAGGCAGAGTGACAAGGGACATTTGCTCTGAAGGTATTTTGTAAGTGGTGCAATAAAAAGGACTCATAGCAAGACCCACGGAGTACAGGAATTTAGTGGCTGCAGTTGATGTCCAAAAGAGGGTTGGTCTTAGCCTGCCTATTGGGCCATTAGGAAGCTGATACTTTCCCTTTGCAGATGAAGAATTAATCATTTCAGGTTCGTTGGGACTGTTAAGCAATCCATTATACAGCTGAAAGGGTAGTCCAATTTAGTGGGCATGATGATTCAGTACGGTTTTCTGAGTCATTTGCATTGTGGAGCCAAGTGGGTCACTGAAGGGTTGATCAGACACAAAATACTTGAATGCAGAGGACAGATTTCGTATGGTGTAACCTTTGGATATGGGCATGAGGAAGAGCAAGTGACCACAGACAGTGGAGGGCAGTGGATTCTAATTTAAACCAAAAAACATTTTCTTGACCTTAGGGCTTCTGACTTGGGCAAAGAATAACTCCATGAGGGAAGGAAGAGGCATACACCAAGCCTGAGCAGTGCTCATAAGACAGTGAACCCCTCTGATCTATAGAAGAGATTCTATGTTGGAAATGAGGGCAGGACTATGTTTCCTTTTTATAATCTGAACTCTACTAAGCTTTGGTGCCTTCTCTCTTGTTGTAAGAGCTTCCTGGAAAAGCTCCTCATGAAGGTTTAAGAACTGGTGCCACAAATGGCAAATATATTCTGCATAAATAGTATCCAAGCATCTTCTTGGGAGGTATCATCATTTTCTGCACAAAGGATCAAAACAAAGTATGAGGAATGCCATGAGAGGAATGTGCCAAATCCTGGAAGAATAGATAAGGGAGCCTAATACATAGGAGAGGACTTGGGAGCCATGAAGGAGATGGGGTTGGATGTGAAGGGATGAGAGGAACTTTGATAAATTAGGGAAAATTCTAGAATAAAGAAAGATTCTAGGAATAAAGATTACTAGCAAACAGGAAACAGGCATAGTAATGCTGAATAGGAGCCACACTACTTAGATTTGACTCTCAGTGTGAGCCCATATTTATGACTTTTATTGGATTTTTTTAGCTTCTCTGTGACTCGGTGTTTAGTCTTTAAAATCCTGATGACAATACTATCTCCCTTATAAGACTGTTTACAATGACCAAGTAAGTCAATGTAGAAGAAGTGCCTAGAAGGCTGCTTGAACCTCAGGAAGCACTCTCTAGTGCCTGCCATGCATCCCAACCTCAAAACTCGTTGATGTTTTAGCCCTTATCACACACTGAGTATCCTGCTTTTAATTACTCACAGCTTAATGACACAGGCAATAAAAATGGGAGTTGTTTTTCTCCTAATCAGATCACTGGAAGAACATAAGTCATTACCACTTACAGATAGGCTAGCCACTAAAAGCTCATTTGTGTTATCTGTGCTTGGAATTTTAAACATATCTGTTCATGGAAATGTTATATTTGGTTATGGATGGGGGCCACTCAACCCAAACTGGGCTATACCTACTTTTTCCATCATCATTTTTCACAACACACACACACACACACACACACACACACACACACACACACACAAAATCACAACACAATTTGTTTGGAATTTTTGGTTCATATACTAAGAGCTCTGCTAGAACAAGAAACATGACCTACTTTGCTCTTATTAAATCCACAGCAGGCTAATAGGCCTAGAGTTTCTCGCTAAGTACTGTTGATGCTAAGCACTATGCCCTGGGCCTCTAATGTATTGCTCCCACCAACTCCCTCCTCACTCAATGTGCTCTGAAAAGACACTCTTCTCTTAGAGGTGATGAAAAGTTTGAAATAACCAAGAATGTTTCTATTAAATTAATTTGCCATAACAAAGGTGCTGAAATGAAAAGCTAGCCTCTAAGGTTTCTGATTTCAAAATAAACAAGTTTCTGGTTATTGTCATATATCAACACCATGTCATAGAGAAAGGGGGACAGATCGCTCTGCAAATGCTAATACAGCCAGCCAGCAAGCTCCCTCTCAACTAAACTTACAAACTCTCAAGAGAACACATTTGAATCAATCATGGAACAATTGATCAGTGGTGACTAAGTGTGGCTCCACATTGATTTGTCTTGCCCAGCAACAGAGCTACTTGTCTTCAAGAATAAGGAATAAATCCTGCATCCACTCTGTTTGGAAGAATTTGAGTGCAGCCCTGCCGAGGGCTCCTTTGGCTTGCTTAACCTCTGCATTGTACTAATTTTTTCTTTTAGAGAAGAGATTTTTGTTCTTTGGATAGGGATGGGATGCTGCTCACTGAACAGTCTATGTGTTTCCATATTTAGCTGGTAATCTTTAAAATGGAAACTTATATTGACTTTTAAAATGCAGAAAATTGATGAAGGCAAATGAATCCTTAGATCCATTAGGCAAGATCATTATTTGTTTGATAAGAGAGAGATTCTCTGAATCATATAGAGAAATACTGGGGAAAGCCAACAAGATGCTTTAATTAACTGTTTTAAATAACAGTTTTTATTAGCATATATTAATTATATACAATAATGGGTTCCATTATGCCATTTTCATACAAATATATGATGCATTTGATCATGAGGACCCCTATTACTTTCCTCTGTTTGTCCCTCTACTCTTTCTGACTAGCCTAAAAGGATTTGAATCAAATGCTTAAAGTCTAAGTCAGCCTTTCTTTAGAAGGTCCCTGACAGAAATAAACATTGAAACATATATTGTGTCTTGGTAACATTGAAACATACTGTGTCTTGGTGTGATGGTGATGGTGTTCTTAGTGTGTCTACTACGGAGGTTATGGTGGAAAAGATCAGAGGAAATGTCAGCTTTGTATGAGTTTCCTCTGCTTAAGTATTTAATGCCAGTGTTTTTCAGGGTTCTTTTGCCAATGTCATCTTTCTTAAGATCACATATTTCAGTTGCTAACTGCACGAATGATCTAGCTACTGGTAATCTTCATCCAGATGTCCTTTAAGCTTAGCACATCTTTCCCAGATTCTGTTGGTACTTCTAATCCTGATTGACAGCATTTATGTGTGTGAATCAACCAAGCCAGAAAGCTACATGACATCCCAGACCCCTCTATCTCCCAAACTCTCACACAATATATCTTGCATGCTCATTGCCTCTATTTTATGAGAAGCATATCTAATCTACCAGTGTATTGACTTCTTAGCTACTTCTACATTTAGCCAAAAGCATCTTATCTGTTGCCCAGACCTCAGCTTTCCCACATTTCCTTACCATCCATTTTCCATGGTGAACCTTGAAGGGTGAAGCTAAACCAAACCAAAACAACACAAACCAAAAACAACAAAATGGTAACAGGATCTTCTTTCCTAGCTTAACAATACTACTGAGAAGCTATCTCTAGAACAAACTTCCTGGTTCTTCCAGGTCTCTGCAATTTTGGATACAGTATCCTGACCCAGCAGGAATTAGGATATTGTAGATACAATCCTGCATCCCCCCACAGTGTGAGTATTGGAACAATGGGTCTTAAGAAATTGGAGTTTCCTCAGGAGTCTCATGTTTAGAGAAGGGATATGTTGGAGCATTATGCCAGCCAGAGGGAGGGTTTGTCTCCCAGAAAGAGATTTCATGCAATTCTGAGAACCTGCCAGACCATCTTGCAGGAGACACTAGAGCAGAGACAGTGATTGACAATGGTGGGTGGGACCACACCTTGACAAGGAATATTTAATTAAACATACCTCTTGTCCTCTGTTAAAGTGAAAACATCATGTTATGACCTGGAAGACAGACTTGGGAAAGGACTTGTCTCTGAACTTCTTTGTTTTTACAAGTATAGGCCCATTGAATACATCTTAATTTTCTGTTCTCTGATATCGCATCCTTAATTGTAATATTGAGGATGGGTGGTGGCTGGACCTAAATTGTTATCTAAGAACTACCAGGGTCCGGGCTTTGACCCTGGCTACTGTAACATCCTCTAAGCAACCTTGTGGCATAATCTTGTATTTGTTAAGATTACAGACTTTGATGTTCTCTAAAAGTAGGCTCAAATCTGGAACAAACTGTGTGATTTCAATGAAATCTCTTAACCCACCCCCCGTTTCCTTATACCTTAATCAGAGATAATAAATCAATCACCCAAATGCACAGAAATTACCAAGACAGCGTCCATGAAGCATTTACTGTAGTTCTCTGCTGAGTGAATGCTCCTGGAAAAGCAAGTCAAACCTTGTCTCTGCCTTGCAGAGCCTTCTCTCTTCTGTATTCTCCTTGGTACTTTTGTTTACACAAAGTTGTTGCCCCTAGCTCATTTTTAGTGCCTCTGTCCTCCAGCTAGTACCTGGCACTGATAACAGACACAGAGCATGGCACATACATCTGCTGAATGGGGTTTTCTGAAGAGCAAAGCAGACGGTTGGAATCCTGCTCTGTCTTCCCAAGCTGAAGGCATAATATATGGCAGGATGAACTGAGCTCTGAGGAAGAAGGGATTCCTCAGTGCTCTGGAGTCCCTTCAGTATTTTTATTTATGAAGCAGAACTGTTTGCCAAGTTTTTGTTTATCTATAATTCTTACTTTTTCTCCTTTCCTGTCCTGTGATAATTCCACCTAAACATTCCTAGCTGTCAGCATGTCCCTCCATCCCTCTACCCTGCCAACAACTATGGCTGAGGAAGACGAAGCCAGAGACTACTTACCCCACACTGTGATAAAGGAGCAAAATAGAGGAACTTTTTATTTTGTCCCAGTTATGCTATGTGTTCTTTGACTTTTGTGGGCCTCAGTTTGCACATCTGTTACTTGGGGCCTTGCTAGATGATTGCAAAGGCCTTACTCATAGCAAAAGAGCCTTGTGATAAGCATAGAGATCACATAGTGTTTCACACACTTCATCTGCCTTGGTGATATAAAAATGATGGCATCCATATCTGGATCTGCTGTTTCAAGTCACCTCCCCCACACGCCCAGAGGTTACTGCCAATTCCAGAATCTGAAGCCTTTCCTCACCACAATATCTTGCACACAGAACAAGCTGAGCCATGTGTTTCTATGTGGACACTTGAAGAGGTGGCATGCTTCTTTGCATGAATCTATGTTTTTCTTTAAAGCCAAAAAATTGCTAAGACCCAAATGACTGAGTGTCGGCAAGAATCAGTAAAAAGAATATGAACATATTACTCCTGCCCTACTGGCATCCCTCCCACCCCTCAAGCACCCTGCTTGCTGTGAAAAGCTCAGATCTGTTAGTGATCGAAACCAGCACTGGGTCTGCAAAAGCCCTTTCTGGGAATATATACACAAACTTTGGCAGGAGTTCAATCAGCACAGCTCAAACACCCACACCCACAGCAAATCCTGGGTAGTATCAGTGTCCTGTCAAATGCAGACATTTCTGGGAACTTGGGAATGATGGTTATGGCAACCTGGAGCCCTGAAGACTCACAGACCAATCTAGGTGAATTCAATTAAGCAAATGGGTGAAGTGGACTAAGCTTTAACATTCTATTATTTTTAACAATCTTCATGAAAGTTGATTAACTGTGAAAAAGGATCTCATTAGAAAAATGTCCCATATTTCATATCTTTTCAAAAGCTGAAATTCTGACTTAAAGAAAGAGCTGATTTGTTTCTAATATTTCATAACCTTTTCATACTTGTATGCAAAATTCCAACTGGCTTGTGGGTTTTAGTACTTTATAAATGTTCATTTAATAGTACATGTTAGTTGAGCCTGGTGGTACATGGCTTTAATCCCAACATTCAGGAGGCAGAGACAGGTGGGTTTAAGTTTAAGGCCAGTCTGGTATATGTAGTAAGTTCCAGACAAGCCAGGGTTACAAAAAGATATCTAGCATCGAAAATTAATTATATGATAAAACAAAGAAATAATAATAATAATAGTAATGGTAATAGTAATAGTAATAGTAATAGTAATAGTAAAAAAGCTATTACCAATTTTCTGAGAAACCTCCAGAATGATTTCCAGAGTGGAAAGAGAAAGGGAGTGGATCTGAAAGTGTAGGGAGGTGGGGAGTAACTAGGAGGAGGAGGAGAGGGAGAGGAAACTGTAGTAGGAGATATTGTTTGAGAATAGAATCTATTTTTAATAAAAAGAGAAACAAAATATAAGAAGAAAATTGAACATCACACACACACACACACACACACACACACACACACACACACACACACACATGCACACGTTTATGCAACCAAATTATAGTTCTATTTGTACCCTCATGGCACATCATTATGCAAGGCTTCTTATAGACAGATTGTGGGTACATAGCCTTGAAACCTTAAAACTTGCCCCTGTGAATGAATACCTCAAGAAAGGCCACACCTCCTAAATCTGCCCAAACAGTCCCTCCATCTGGAGACCTGGTGCTCAACCATCAGAGTCTATGTGAGGGTTTCTCAGCCAAACCACCACGGCAAGGAAGGACATGTTCTGTAAAGTTTGTAATATTTTATGACAGAGTTCCTGCAGGCAGAGTAGATGCAGTAGCATGCAGTTATGTAGAAAATCAACTATCCAAACAGGACCCCTAAGTACAGCTCTCTACATCCAACCTCTCGGTGACTAAAATGTATTGGCTGGGTTCCCTCCTCTCCACCCTCCCAACATTTCATTCCACATTTGTCTTCTCTTATGGATTGTTGCAGGACTTCTCTGTGGGTTTCCATCCTCCAGGCCCTGTCTGTAGCCTGTCAACCATTCCCTAGACTCCTGCTCTACCTGTGTAAACACCAAGCTGTTCTTTTAATATTATGATTTAAAACTTCAGATAATTCCATTTTCCTCTAGAATTAATTTCTTAGGTCTTAGCCTGCGATTTAAGGCTCCCCAAAGAGGGAATGACTCCAATCTTGTTGACAAAAGAGTCAAGAGAACTGACTTTTAGGTTTCAATTTTATGCCACTATCACAGATGAGATCGATGGTGGTTACTCCCTCTGTCTCCTAGCTGGTTGCCAAGAGACCCTCATAGCTCTGTCCCTGCTTCTATCACAGCTATTCTTCCCAGTGTCTTCAGCAAGCCTCACCACATGCCTGTGGGTTTTGCCAGTGCTTCCTCAGCCACTTTACCCAACTTTTTGAGCACTTTGTGACATGGGTGCTACTATCAGAAAATGGAAGCCAACCTGGCATGTAAAATTTATTTGTGAAATACTTTCTGTGAATGATCACAAAACCTATTAGATTTCAGTGGAGACCTCAGAGGTAAAAGGTTCTGTCTCTTTGTTCACACTGGATACTGGACCTTCTCTACTTAAGGGGAAAAGCTGTTTAAATGAATTATAGCTTGAGGGGTCATTTCTAACACTTATTAGCAGGGCATAATGAATATTTACTATGTTCTAGGTTTTGAGGCCACAATGGCAGATAAGACGGTAGGATCTACTTTAATGAAGCTTACAGACAGAGACATATACTAGTGCAGGGTAACTAGTAAGCAAGCATTTCCATAAAATTTCCTAAAGTGATTGCTTAGCCACTGGCTGTTAATGAGCATTCTCAGAGCCTTCTTAGCCACAGGGGTCCCACCTCTCTTCAGTTACTCAGCTGCAACTACTTTGACTACTATGGGTTAGCATACAAACCTAAGTGCTGTGAATTTTTCAAATACAAAGACACTTCAGATAAATGGAAATTCCAGCATGGTGGAGGTGCAGGCAGAAAGATCAGAAATTCAAAGTCATTTTGGTACAAGGTGATTTTGGGGCTAGCCGGGGTTATATATATATATAACCGGAATTATTTCTGTGTCAGAAGAGTCTGAGAAATAACCACTTTATGCCCTGGGTGGGTGAGGCAGGAATGGCCATATCTTCTGGCCAGTGATTTGTTTTGGGTGTTCCCCACATGTGGAAGTGATTTCTGGGTATACTCAGGCCAGAATCCTTCCTGCAGCAGATGGGACATTGTGTGTTCTGAAACAGTTGGCTTGCAGATTCTTACCTGTACAGCAATGAAGGTCTCTGGTTTTCTTCCTCCTGCTTCTTTATAATAAATTGCCAGACTAAAACTGAGCTGTTCAATAAATATTCTGTTTTATTACTGTTTTATAACAAGCAGAGACTCAGGGCTTGGCTCCATAATTTATGACAGTGTTTTGTCTCCCACTCTCTGCTAGGGTTATCAAAATATAAAAAGTTTTGGCAGGCTCTTAGGTCTGATATGAAAGCCACATCCTAGTTATTCTATCCCTCTTGTGTCTCCCCAGTTTATCATGTTGATGCCTCTGCACATGCTCAGGCATAGACCATTGCACTAGCTTCCTAACTACTCTCTGTATGGGTTTCTCTCTAAATCAGGATAACTATCACCCAAGAGGTCATTTGCTCAGAAATCTATGACCATTCAGTTCCCACAGAAATATTCTATAGTCCTTTATCATCTATAAATCTATAGATCCAAGGTTTGTAGATACTTCTATACCCCTTTCACTGCTCAAATTCCTCAAATGTCTTTTTAAAATTATGAAATATTTCAAATCTGTTTTTAAAAGTGTGGAAAGCAACATAGAAGCTACCTCTGTGCCCACCACAGAGCTCAGAGTACTTGAGGTGTGCTGGGAGCTTCAGCTGTCAGCATTTACAGAATCCTTGATTTTGGTGAAACTACTGTCTTCAAGTGTTCCTCATGTCCTCCATTCCAGACATTCTTCAAAATTTTCCAGAGAATCACTTTTCCTCATTTCCAGGGGCACTTGTTTAATTTATTTATGTCTGTATACCACGTGGTACCCTAGGAGGCCAGAAAAAGGCATTGAAGCCCTTGGAACTAGAGCTATATATGGTTGTGACATGCCATGTAGGTGCTGGGAATTGAATTCAGGTCTTCTAGAAGAGCAACAAATGCTCTTAATCACAGAGGCAGCTCTCTAGCCTCTACTTTATCCATTCTTGAGTCTATGGAAGACATAATGTAGATTAAACTGGTTCCCAGTTATCCCTACTGCCAGACTGAATTCTCATTCATTCATTCATTCATTCATCAGGCCTATGAATTTAGCTACTCTCTCTCTCCAGCTCCAAAATATAGCTGTGCTTCTCTCTCTTTCTTCTACCACTGTTAAACTAAGTGTATGGTATTCTTTTGTGATTGGGATACCTCATTCAGGATGATATCCAGACCCATCCATTTGCCTAAGAATTTCATAAATTTATTGTTTTTAATAGCTGAATTGTACTCCATTGTGTAAATGTACCACATTTTCTGTATCCATTCCTCTGTTGAGGGACATCTGGGTTTTTTCCAGCTTCTGGCTATTATAAATAAGGCTGCTATGGACATAGTGGGACATGTGTCCTTATTACCAGTTGGAGCATCTTCTGGGTATATGCCCAGGAGAGGCATTTCTGGATCTTTCAGTAGTATTATGTTCAATTTTCTGAGGAACTGCCAGACTGATTTCCAGAGTGGTTGTACCAGCTTGTAATCCCACCAGCAACGGAGGAGTGTTCCTCTTTCTCCACATCCTCACCAGCATCTGCTGTCACCTGAAATTTTTATCTTAGCCATTCTGACTGGTGTGAGGTGGAATCTCAGGGTTGTTTTGATTTGCATTTCCCTGATGACCATTCAAGTTTCCTCAGTTGAGAATTCTTTGTTTAGCTCTGTACCCCATTTTTAATAGGGTTATTTGTTTCTCTGGAGTCTAACTTCTTGAGTTCTTTGTATATATTGGGTATTAGCCCTCTATTGTATGTGGGATTGGTAAAGATCTTTTTCCAATCTGTTGGTTGCTGTTTTTTTTTTTTTTTCTCATTGACAGTGTCCTTTGCCTTACAGAAGCTTTGCAATTTTATGAGATACCATTTACACAATGGAGTACTACTCAGCTATTTAAATCAATGAATAGATGGAAGTAGAAAATATCATCCTCAATGAGGTAACACAGTGACAAAAATACACACATGATATGCACTCACTGATAAGTGGATCTTAGCTCAGAAGCTCGGAATACCCAAGATACAATTCACAGACCACATGAAGCTCAAGAAGAAGGAAGACCAAAGTGTGGATACTTCAGTCCTTCTTAGAAGAGGGAACAAAATACCCATGGGAGGAGTTACAGAGACAAAGTGTAGAGGAGAGACTGAAGAAGTGACCATCCAGGGACTGCTCTACCTGGGGATCCATTCCATATACAGACACCAAACCCAGACACTATTGTAGATGCAAACAAGTGCTTGCTGACAGGACCCTGATATAGCTGTCTCCTGAGAAGTTCTGCCAGTGCCTGACAAATAAAGAAGTGGATGCTCACAGCCATCCATTGGCCTGAGCACAGTGTCCCCAATGAAGGATCTAGAGAAAGTACCCAAGGAGCTGAAGGGGTTTGCAGCCCCATAGGAGGAACAACAATATGAACCAACCAGTAGCCCCAGAGCTCCCAGGGACAAAATCACCAACAAAACAGTCTACATGGAGGGACTCATGACTCCAGCTGCATATGTAGCAGAGGATGGCCTTGTTGGACAACAATGGGAGGAGAGGACCTTGATCCTGTGAAGGTTCTATGCCCCAGTATAGGGGAAGGCCAGGACAGGGAAGTGGGAGTGTGTGGGTTGGTGAACAGGGGGAAGGGCGAAGGGATAGGGAGGTTTGAATGAGGAAACCAGAAAGGGGATAACATTTGAAATGTAAATAAAGAAAATATCTAAAAGAGAAGGAAAGAAAGGAAGGAAGGAAGGAAGGAAGAAAGGAAGGAAGGAAGGAAGAAAGAAAGAAAGAAAGAAAGAAAGAAAGAAAGAAAGAAAGAAAGAGCTAAGAGGAACACAGTGCCTGAGTAGACTTTTGTCTGCATTTTTTCTCTGTCCCTACCCATGAACCTCCCCTCTTTCCTTTGATACAACCAAGTCCCAGGTGAAATTAAAATTTGGACTTTGAAACTATCTAGTGCAAGAACCAGTGTCTAATTTAAGCTGAAATTCAACCTGAGGAATAAATAGCTAAATGGCATGATTTGAGTAGGTGAATGGGAATGGACATATTCCCACCTTTCTTTCTTTCTTTCTTTCTTTCTTTCTTTCTTTCTTTCTTTCTTTCTTTCTTTCTTTCTTTCTTTCTCTCTTTCTTTCTTTCTTTCTTTCTTCTTTTTGAGGTGTAACTTTTTTCTTTTTCTTTTTCTTAGATATTTCCTTCATTTACATTTCACCAGTTATCCCGAAAGTCCTCTAAACCCTCTCCCATCCCCGGCCCTGCTTCTCTACCCACCCACTCCCACATCTTGGCCCTGGCGTTCCCCTGTATTGGGGCATATAAAGTTTGCTTGACCAAGGGGCCTCTCTTCCTAATGATGGCCAACTAGGCCATCTTCTTCTATATATGCAGCTAGAGAGATGAGCTCTGGGGGTACTAGTTAGTTCATGTTATTCTTCCACCTATAGGGTTGAAGACCCCTTTGGCTCCTTGGGTACTTTCTCTAGCTCCTTCCTTGGAAACCCTGTGTTCCATCTAATAGCTGACTGTGAACATCCACTTCTGTGTTTGCCAGGCACTGGTATAGCCTCCCACGAGACAACTATATCAGGGCCCTTTCAGCACTATCTTGCTGGCCCATGCAATAGTGTCTATGTTTGGTGGCTGATTATGGGATGAATCCCCGGCTGCAGCAGTCACTGGTTGGTCCATCCTTTTGATTCAGCTCCACACTTGATCTCTGTAACTCCTTCAATGTGTGCTTTGTTCTTAATTCTAGGAAGGGACAAAGTGTCCACATTTTGATCTTCATTCTTCTTGAGTTTCATGTGTTTAGTAAATTGTATCTTGGGTAGTCTAGGTTTCTGGGCTAATATCCACATATCAGTGAGTACATGTTATTTGAGTTCTTTTGTGATTGGGTTACTTCCCTCAGGATGATGGCCTCCAGATCCATCCATTTGCCTAGGAATTTCATATATTTATTGTTTTTAATAGCTGAGTAGTATTCCATTGTGTAATGTACCAATTTTTTTGTATCCATTCCTCTGTTAAGGGACATCTGGGTTCTTTCCAGCTTCTGGCTATTTTGAATAAGGCTGCTATGAACATAGTGGAACATGTGTCCTTATTAGCAGATGGAACATCTTCTGGATATATGCCCAGGAGAGGTATTGCAGGATCTTCCGGTAGTACTATGTCCAATTTTCTGAGGAGCCACCAGACTGATTTCCAGAGTTGTTGAACCAGCTTT
This sequence comes from Mus minutoides, assembly GCA_902729485.2. Classification (NCBI taxonomy): domain Eukaryota; kingdom Metazoa; phylum Chordata; class Mammalia; order Rodentia; family Muridae; genus Mus; species Mus minutoides. The sequence continues at coordinate 44,307 of LR755139.1, read as the reverse complement.
CATTCCCACCAACAATGGAGAAGTGTTCCCCTTTCTCCACATCCACGCCAGCATCTGCTGTCACCTGAATTTTTGATCTTAGCCATTCTTACTGGTGTGAGGTGGAATCTCAGGGTCCACCTTTTCTTTCTGATACAAATCAACTCAAAGTCTGGTAAAATTTCATCTCTATGTCAATTTTGTCCCTTTATTTCACCATCATTTGAGAATTTCATTCATGAATACTGTATTTACTTAATTTCCACCCATTCCACATTTTCTTCCAACTCCTTTCACAACCTCCCTCTCAATCCATGACTTCCTGTTTTTCATTGTATATTTTATTTATTTACATTTCAAATGTTATCCTCTTTCCCAATTTCCCCCTCAGATAGTCCCTATCCCACCCCCTCCTTCTGTTTCTATAAGGGTGTTCCCCCACGCACCCATTCACTCCTACTTCCCTATCATGCCATTTACCTACACTGGGGCATCGAGCCTTCAGGGGACCAACGATCTCTTCTCTTATTGATGTCCAACAAGGCCACCCTCTGCTACACATGTGGCTGGGCCCATGAGTCCTTCTATGTGTACTCCTTGTTTGGTGGTTTAGTCCCTGGGCACTTTGGTTGATATTGTTGTTCTTCTTATGGGGTTGAAAACCCCTTCTGCTCCTTGGGTCCTTTCTCTAACTCCTCCATTGGGAACCTTTCTATTATTTCAATGTTTGGCTGTGAGCATCCCCCTCTGTATATGTCAAGCTCTGGCAAAACCTCTCAGGAGATAGCTATATCAGGCTCCTGTCAGCAAGTACTTGTTGGCATCTACAATAGTGTCTGCATTTGGAGACTGTATATGGGATGGATGCCCAGGTGGGGGAGTCTCTGGATGGCCTTTCCTTCAGTCTCTGTTCCACACTTTGTCTCCATATTTCCTCCCATGAGTAGTTTGTTACACTTTCTAAGAAGGACCGAGGAACCTCCTTTTTTTTTCAACTTTTATTAGATATTTTCTTCATTTACATTTCAAGTGTTATCCAGAAAGTTCCCTATACCCTGTCCCCCCCGCCCTGCTCACCTACCCACCTGCTCCCACATCTTGGCCCTGGCGTTCCCCTGTACTGGGGCATATAAAGTCTGCATGACCAAGGAGGAACCTCCTTTTTAAAAATTATATACACTCTGGATTATATAAATACAACCTGCCATTCAACTTGGGATCCATCCCATGGATGGTACCAAACCTTAACACTATTACTGATGCTGTGTTCTACATACAGACAGGAGCCTAGCATGGCTGTCCTCTGAGAGGCTCTACCAGTGCTGACTGAGCCAGATGCAGATACATCCAACCATTAGACTGAACCTGGGGACCCCTATGAAAGAGTTAGGGGAAGGATTGAAGGAGTTGCAGGGGATGGCAATCTCATAGGAAGAACATCAACATCAACTAACCTGGAACTCTAAGAGCTCCTGGATACTAAGCCACCAAGAAAAGAACAAACATGGACTGGCCTGTGGCCACTGGCACATATGTAGCAGAGGACTGCCTTATCTGGCCTCAGTGGAAGAGGATGAGCCTAATCCTGGAGAGACTTGATGCCCAAGGGTGGGGAAATACCTGGGGGAGGCACCCTCTCAGAGGCAAAGGGGAGGACAGATGGGGGGAAGAACTCTACAAGGGGGGACTGAGAGGGGAACAACATTTGGGATGTAAATAAATAATTAATTAGTAAAAACAAATACAACCTGCTGAGTCCATTTGGTATTGCTCCAATGTGTATATGTTTAAGGATGGTCACTTGGGATTGGATAACTTATCAAGGGGCTCATCCCTGGATAAGGTTGAATCTCCTTTAGCAACTCCTGATTGCCTATAGCTCTTTATCTAGGGGTGGTTCCTTGTGACATTACCATCCATGTTGAGATGTCAATTAGTATTGCTGTTGTGCAAATCTTTAGGTAATCATATTGTAACTTTATGGATGCAGCTCTCTGTCATATATAGAAAACACTATCTTGAAGTAGTCTGTGTCATATTTTAATTTTTTATGGTATTTAATTATTTTCAAAAGATATTGGACCGTTTGAAAGTAAAGTCCTAGCAGTAAAAAAACAATACTTTCAGCTCCACAGAATTCAATATTCATTAACCCATGTTGCTCTAAAATAAGACTTTGGGCTGTAGGCAAATATAGGATTCTCACAATTAACGTTTTTAGAGAAGAGCACAAAAATGATGGAGACTTGGACACAGGCACACTTAATTGATACAAGGAATGAGTTGAGTCTCCTAAGACATCTGAAAATGAATTTTGCTATTGAGTTTATATGACACACTATGGAGATCAGGAGACAACTTTGAATGTCAGACCTTGGGTGTTAATCCTTGCCTTCCACCTTGTTTAAGAAATAGTCTTTGTTCATTACTGCTGTTCTCCATATTCCCAGATACCTGGCCTTTAATCTTCCAGGTATTCTCATCACCATCTGTCATATTGCTGTGGGAGCGCTGGAATTACAGATGCATGCTTCTGAGCCTACCTTTTGTGGGTCCCAGGGATTCAAGCTCAAGTCTTCATGCTTCACAAGCAAACACTTTAGTCACCAAACACCATATCCAGTCCTGAAGATGCCTTTAAAGTGTGAATTTGATCATATTCGCTCTGATGGGCATACATCCTTTTCAAAATCACTTTCTCAGTTTCAATGACTTATGTAGTGCTCTTGCACCTCCTAAGTAAATGAGCATTTTTCTTATCAAAAAACAATTTGTTATACACCCCCACGGTCCCTAGAGGACTCTCCACGAGATCTTGAGACCACTGCTGAGTGAAACACAACTTCTGTTCCAATCTAATCATGAGGGACCTGTGACAGCATTGGGGAAAGAGATGATCGGCTAGACCAGGGGCAGAGGTCCCTTCCAGTAGGCGCCAGCACATGGTTACCTTGAGCACACAGTCTGCACACACCCACACAGTCCCTAGAGGACTCCATGAGATCTTGGGACCACTGACCAGACAGCTCCAAGGTCCTTAAAGGAGACACCACTCCCAGGCCCTGTAACACACCCAGGATATTAGGACAACAGTATTCCACGATAACAGGAGGTGGGTCACACCAGTATTCCAGGTCCTCAGTGGAACTTGACTGCCAAAAACTCAGACACACCCAGAATATCAGGTTCACAGGAGCCCACAATCAAAGGATCACAGCGAAAGCTGGACTTGTGGGAGTCCAGAATCAACTGGGATTATAAGAAGGACAGGCTCCAATCAGTTATATTGAAGAAAACAAGCACCTGAGATAATCAGATGGCAGGAGGCAAGAGTAAGAACAGAAGCAACAGAAACTAGGGTTACTTGGCATCATCAGAACCAAATTCTCCCACCATGGCAAGTCCTGGATACACCATCACACCAGAAAAGCAAGACATGGATCTAAAGTCACTTCTCATGATGATGATAGAAGGAATTACAGGAAAACAAAGGTAAACAACTAGAAACTTATAAAGAGGAAACACAAAAATCCCTCAGAGAGTTACAAGAAAACAATACCAAGTGGGAGATGGAATTGAACAAAACCATCCTAAAAATGAAACTAGAAACAATAAAGAAAACCCAAAAGGAGATAACCCTGGAGATAAAAACCGTAGGAAAGAAATCAGGAACCATAGATGTGAGCATCAGCAACAGAATACAAGAGATGGAAGAGAGAATATCAGGTGCAGAAGATTCCATAGGGATCATGGACACAACAATCAAAGAAAACGCAAAATGCAAAAAGATCCTAACTCAAAATATCCAGGAAATCCAGGACAAAATGAGAAGACCAAACCTACGGATAATAGGAGTAGATGAGAATGAAGATTCTCAACTTAAAGGGCCAGCAAATATCTTCAAGAAAATTATAGAAGAAAACTTTCCATACTTGAAGAAAGAAATGCCCATAAACATACAAGAAGCCTACAGAACTCCAAACAGACCGGACCAGAAAAGAAATTCCTCACGACACATAATAATCAGAACAACAAATGCACTAAATAAAGATAGAATATTAAAAGCAGTAAGGGAAAATGGTCAAGTAACATATAAAGGCAGGCCTAATAGAATTACTCCAGACTTCTCACGAGAGACTGTGAAAGTCAGAAGATCCTGGACAGATGTTATACAGACACTAAGAGAACACAAATGCCAGCCCAGGTTACTATACCCAGCAAAACTCTCGATTACCATAGATGGAGAAACCAGAGTATTCCATGACAAAATCAAATTCACACAAATCTCTTTCCAAGAAATCAGCCCTTCAAAGGATAATAATGGAAAAGCACCAATACAGGGACTGAAACTATGCCCTAGAAAAAGCAAGAAAGTAATCCTTCAACAAACCTAAAAGAAGATAGCTACAAGAATGAATCCCAACTCTAACAACAAAAATTACAGGAAGCAGCAATTACTTTTCCTTAATATGTCTTAATATCAATGGAATCAATTCTCCAATAAAAAGAAATAGACTAATGGACTGGCTACACTAACAGGACCCAGCATTTTGCTGCCTACAGGAAACACACCTCAGGAAAAAAGACAGACACTATCTCAGAGTGAAAGGGTGGAAAACAATTTTTCAAGGAAACAGTCTGAAGAAACAAGCTGGAGTAGCCATTCTAATACAGAATAAAATTGACTTTCAACCCAAAATTATCAAAAAAGACAAGGAGAGGCACTTTATACACATCAAAGGCAAAATCTTCCAAGAGGAACTCTCAATTCTGAATATCTATGCTCCGAATGCAAGGACAGCCACATTCATTAAAGAAACTTTAATAAAGCTCAAAGCACACATTGCACCTCACACAATAATAGTGGGAGACTTCAACACTCCACTCTCATTAATGGACAGATCCTGGAAACAGAAACTAAACAGAGGCACAGTGAAACTAACAGAAGCTATGAAACAAATGGGTTTAACAGATATCTACAGAACATTTTATCCTAAACCAAAGGATATACCTTCTTTTTAGCACCTCATGGCACCTTCTCCAAAATTGACCATATAATTGGCCACAAAACAGGCCTCAACAGATACAAAAATATTGAAATTATCCCATGCATCCTATCAGATCATAAAGGACTAAGGGTGATCTTCAATAACAACATAAATAACAGAACACCAACATTCACATGGAACCTTAACAACACTCTACTCAATGATACCTTGGTCAAGGAAGAAATAAAGAAAGAAATTAAAGACTTTCTAGAGTTTAATGAAAATGAAGCCACAACATACCCAAATTTATGGGACACAGTGAAAGCATTCCTAAGAGGTAAACTCATAGCACTGAGTTCCTCCAAAAAGAAACTGGAGAGAGCATACACTAGCAGCTTGACCGCACACCTAAAACCTCTAGAACAAATGGAAGCAAATTCACCTAAGAGGAGTAGACGGCAGGAAATAATCAAACTTAGGGGTGAAATCAACTATGTAGAAACAAAAAGAACTATCCAAAGAATCAATCAAACCAAGAGCTGGTTCTTTGAAAAAATCAACAAGATAGACAAACCCTTGGCCAGACTCACTAGAGGGCACAGGGATAGCATCCAAATCAACAAAATCAGATATGAAAAGGGAGACATAACAACAGATCCTGAGGAAATTCAAAACACCATCAGATCCTTCTACAAAAGGTTATATTCAAAAAAACTGGAAAATCTGGACGAAATGGATAACTTTCTAGAGAGATACCAAGTTNGCCAACATCAAACTAAATGGAGAGAAGCTGGAAGCAATCCCACTAAAATCAGGGACCAGACAAGGCTGCCCACTTTCTCCCTACCTATTCAATATAGTACTTGAAGTCCTAGCCAGAGCGATTCGACAACAAAAGGAGGTCAAGGGGATTCAAATTGGAAAGGAAGAACTCAAATTATCGCTATTTGCAGATGATATGATAGTATATATAAGTGACCCCAAAAACTCCACCAGAGAACTCCTAAACCTTATAAACAGCTTTAGTGCAGTAGCTGGATATAGAATTAACTCAAACAAATCGATGGCCGTTCTCTATACAAAGGATGAACTGGCTGAGAAAGACATCAGGGAAACATCACCCTTCACAATAGTCACTAACTATATAAAATATCTTGGTGTGACTCTTACGAAGGAAGTGAAAGATTTGTATGACAAGAACTTCAAGTCTCTGAAGAAAGAAATTGAGGAAGACCTCAGAAGATCTAAGGATCTCCCATGCTCATGGATTGGCAGAATCAATATAGTAAAAATGGCTATCTTGCCAAAAGCTATCTACAGATTCAATGCAATCCCCATCAAAATTCCAACTCAATTCTTCAAGGATCTAGAAAAAACAATTAGCAAGTTCATCTGGAATAACAAAAAACCTAGACTAGCAAAAACTCTTCTCAACAATAAAAGAACATCTGGTGGAATCACCATGCCTGACCTCAAGCTTACTACAGAGCAATCGTAACAAAAACTGCATGGTACTGGTACAGCAACAGACAAGTAGATCAATGGAATAGGATCGAAGACCCAGAAATGAATCCACACACCTATGGTCACCTGATCTTTGACAAGGGAGCTAAAACTATCCAATGGAAAAAAGACATCCTTTTCAACAAATGGTGCTGGCACAACTGGCAGCTATCATGTAGAAGACTGGGAATTGATCCATTCTTATCTCCTTGTACTAGGGTCCAGTCTAAATGGTTGAAGGACCTCCACATAAAACCAGAGACACTGAAACTTATAGAGGAGAAAGTGGGGAAAAGCCTCGAAGATATGGGCACTGGGGAAAAATTCCTGAATAGAACAGCAAAGGCTTGTGCTGTAAGATTAAGAATTGACAAATGGGACCTCATTAAGTTGCAAAGCTTCTGTAAGAAAAAGATACTGTGAACAAGACAAAAGGGCCACCAACAGATTGGGAAAGGATCTTTACCAATCCTAAATTAGATAGGGGAATGATATCTAATATACATAAAGAACTCAAGAAGGTGGAAACCAGAAAATCAAATATCCCCATTAAAAAGTGGGGCACAGAGTTAAACAAAGAATTCTCAACTGAGGATTACTGAATGGCTGAGAAGCACTTGAAAAGATGTTCAACATCCTTAATCATCAGGGAAATGCAGATCAAAACAACCCTGAGATTCCACCTCACACCAGTAAGAATGGCTAAGATCAAAAATTCAGGTGACAACAGATGCTGGCGTGGATGTGGAGAAACGGGAACGCTCCTCCATTGTTGGTGGGAATGCAAGCTGGTTCAACCACTCTGGAAATCAGTCTGGCGGTTCCTCAGAAAATTGGACATAGTACTACTGGAAGATCCTGCAATACCCCTACTGGGCATATATCCAGAAGATGTTCCATCTGGTAATAAGGACACATGCTCCACTATGTTCATAGCAGCCTTATTCATAATAGCCAGAAACTGGAAAGAACCCAGATGTCCCTCAACAGAGGAATGGATACAAAAAAGTTGGTATATTTACACAATGGAGTACTACTCAGCTATTAAAAACAATAAATATATGAAATTCCTAGGCAAATGGATGGATCTGGAGGCCATCATCCTGAGGGAAGTAACCCAATCACAAAAGAACTCAAATAACATGTACTCACTGATATGTGGATATTAGCCCAGAAACCTAGACTACCCAAGATACAATTTACTAAACACATGAAACTCAAGAAGAAGGATGATCAAAATGTGGACACGTCACCCCTTCCTACAAAGCACACATTGAAGGAGTTACAGAGATCAAGTGTGAAGCTGAATCTAAAGGTTGGACCCAATGACTGCGGCTGCCAGGGATCCATCCCACAATCAGCCACCAATCATAGACACTATAGCATATGCCAGCAAGATAGTGCTGAAAGGGCACGGATATAGCTGTCTCGTGGGAGACTATACCAATGCCTGGCAAACATGGAGGTAGATATTTACAGTCAGGTATTAGATGGAACACAGGGTTCCCAAGGAAGGAGGTAGAGAAAGTACCCAAGGAGCTGAAGGGGTCTTCAACCCTATAGGTGGAAGAAGAACATGAACTAACTAGTACCCCTGAGCTCATGTCTCTAGCTGCATATATAGATGAGGATGGCCTAGTTGGCCATCATTGGGAAGAGAGGCCCCTTGGTCATGCAGACTTTATATGTCCCAATACAGGGGAACGCCAGGGCCAAGATGTGGGAGCGGGTGGGTAGGGGAGCAGGGCTGGGAGGGGGGAGGGTATAGGGAACTTTCTGGATAACACTTGAAATGTAAATGAAGAAATTATCTAATAAATGTTGAAAAAAAAAAGAAAATTGGACATAGTACTACCAGAGGATCCTGTAATACCTCTCCTGGGCATATATTCAGAAGATGTTCCAACTGGCAAAAAGGACACATGCTCCACTATGTTCATAGCAGCATTATTTATAATAGCCAGAAGCTGGAAAGAACCCAGGTTTCCCTCAACAGAAGAATGGATACAGAAATATGGTACAGTTACACAATGGAGTACTACACAGCTATTAAAAACAATGAATTGATGAAATTCCTAGGCAAATGGATGGATCTGGAGGGTATCATCCTGAGTGAGGTAACCCAATCATAAAAGAACTTCCATAACATGTACTCCCTGATAAGTGGAAATTATCCCAGAAACCAAGATTACCTAACATACAATTGGCTAAACACATGAAACTCAAGAAGAATGAAGATCAAAGTGTGGACACTTCGCCCCTTCTTACAATCGGAATAAAGCCCATATTGAAGTAGTTACAGAGATCAAGTTTGGACCTGAAACAAAAGGATGGACCATCCAGTGAGTGCTGCATCTGGGGATCCATCCCATAATCAGCCACCAAAAGCAGACACTATTGCATAGGCCAGCAAGATATTGCTGAAAGGGCCCTGATATAGCTGTCTTGTGTGAGGCTATGCCAATGCCTGGCAAAGACAGACGTGGATGCTCACAGTCAGCTATTAGATGGAACACATGGTTTCCAAGGGAGGAGCTAGAGAAAATACCCAAGGAACTGAAAGGATCTCCAACCCTACAGTTAGAAGAACAATATGAACCAACTAGTACCCCCTGAGCTCGTGTCTCTAGCTGCGTATGTAGGAGAAGATGGCCTAGTTGGCCATCATTGGGAAGAGAGGCCCCTTGGTTATGCAAACTTCATATGCCCCAGTACAGGAGAACACCAGGGCCAATATGTGTGAGTGGGTGGGTAGTGGAGCAGGGCGGGGGATGTGGTAGTCTATAGGGGACTTTCAGGATAACATTTGAAATATAAATGAAGAAAATATCTAATAAAAATTGAAAAAAAAACAATTTTTTAAATGAGCACAGCTGGATGGACACTGTGGAAATAAACCATGCAGTTAAAATTATGGTTGCAGAATAGTATATATCAAATGGACCATTAGCAGCTTCATCCTATGACCTTTCTGGTCAGAACACAGCTCTATGTAGCAGCATCCAATATTGTCTTGCTTCCTGATGGTCCAGCCAATGGCAGGCAAGCTCACTGGCGATGTAGGGCATAGTCAATAAGGATGAGACAAGACAAGTTTTATCTACATATGGACTGGGCTCCTGGCACAGAGCAAAATGGGAAGGGGGAATGTGGTGGCAGGGGGATATCTAGCCATTAACACTGGAGTTTCAAACCCTAAGTACTAGCCATACTGCCTGGTAGGCATGGTCCATCCTGAGGTAACTTAGGACCCAGAAAGTGTATAGAGCAGAGTTTTCATATATGTCATGTTTGGATATGAAATATGTGGATAGGCTTACTGGGAAGAGAAAGAATATAGAAGAGGATTTGATGTTTCTTTCCTGAAATGTTGACTCTGGTTTTAAATGATGCTGAACTAGAACTGTACTCATGTAGATGTCAAATCCTAATGGCTAGCAAATATTTTAGTAGCAAAGGGAGCGAATGATTTTAGGAAATTCAAAATACGAAAACAGAGTACATGATTTGGGAGGGTAACAGTGTAGGAAGCACAAGCTGTAATTGCAGACAGGTAGTGGTAGATGGGAACTATAAAAATACTTTGTATAAATAAATGAAAAATTTCAAAGAATAAATTAACTAATATAATTTGTTTTGGATATGTCAAATAAAATGTCTCTGGCCAATTAATCAATAGGTAGAAGGGTCACAGCCATCACATGGTTTCATCACTTCTGTTCTCTGCCACCCCCTTTATATGGCAACCTCCTCCATCTCTTCTTTCTACCCCTTTTGAGGGCATCAATATAGGAACAGCACCGCGTTTTGGTAGCCTCAAGACTATCATATCTGCAAAGACTGCTTTCCCAAATACAGCCACATTCACATATTGCAGAAAGGATCTTGGTGTTTAATCTCAGTGATAGTAAGTGTTCCAGTTGTTTGGAGGGACACCATTCAACACCTTGTCTTGTCTCACATTTGTTCTGCATTTGTCTTGGTGCATCTTTGCCAAGCCTTTCAGAGTATTCAAAAGCCCAATAAAGTGGCAACACCTCTGCTAGAAAATAGAATACAACAAACCTCAGGTAACTGTAAATGGATGCAGTTCAGATAGTTTACCTTTCTTACCGTTGCTTGAAATTTCCAAGGTTCTACAAATCTGCTGCTGAGAGATGCCTGTGAATAACCATCTGTCCACTAATAAATGGACCTGTTATTTCAGTTGAAAGAGATTAGGCCCTGTAGATGAGCGTCATGAGTCTTTCTGTGGGTAGTCTTCTCACCTTCTAGCTGTGTTCACAGGATCTGGTATGGGGAGAGAAAGAAAGGAGGACAGAAGAAAGACTAACAGGAAGATAGGCACTTCTCCCATCTAATGCTCCAATTTTCAACCTTTAACATCTATTTCAGTTGCAGACCACTCCTGGATTACAGGGGCTTCCCAAGCCTCATATTGTTCATAGAAGTGGAACATTTACTATCATTGGGACTAATCACCAAGATGATTTCTAGAATGGCTTTACAGTCTTAGAAGAATTTGATCTTGTGTTCATAATGAAAGTGTCTTGCTCCTATATGGCGGAACACTCATTTGTTATTTGGGACAGATTAGCTCCTCAGTGGCCTTGCTTGCCCTCATATCTCAGCCTTCCGTGTGTTCTAACAGACCCAGAGCCAATGAATAGACCTTTCTTCTGTGGGGAGAAAGAATGAGACCTGAAGAATCATGACACATGGACACACGGCCCTAGTTGCATGCTTATTTCTAGAGTCAACGTTTAGACGCAGCATGTAATTGTCCATTTCTTAGAGTTTGACTGGTCTCTTTTCAAAGAAATTGATTTTTTCCCATAGTTCATTTATTAAGTGTTATTTACAAATTGAAGTTAGTAATAAATGTTCACCAGAGAGGGAAATACGTCTTATCCTTTACAATCTCCTTTAAATTGTATTGGCTAACAAAGATGAGAAAAAATCAAGATCCTGCTAACATTTTTAAGCAAAAAAACCTATAAATGCATTTTTTATCTTTTAATGTATTCTTCCTTCATAGAATATATTCTGACCACAGTTTCCACTTTCCCCACTACTCTCTGATCCTCCCCCACCTCCTGTCTCCCTCAGACTCACTCTTCCTCCATTTCCCTTCAGAAAAGAGCAAGCCTCCGAGGGTTATCCACTGAACATGGCATAACAAGATGCAATAAAACTGGCCACATTCCCTTCCATTAAGGATGGACTAGGCAACCCAGCAGGAGGAAAGGTATCCCAAAGCAAGAAACAAAGTCATATTAAGCCCCTGCATCCACTGTTGAGTCCTACAAGAAGATTAAACTCCATAAACATAGCATATATGCAGAGGGCCTAGAGCAGTGCCATGCAGGCTCTGTGATTGTCAGTTCAGTCTCTGTGAGCCCCTATGAGCCCTGCTTAATTCAGTCTGTGGGCCATGTTCTTCCATAACCCCTCTGCTTCCCACAATTGCTCTTTCTCTTCTTTGTAGGGTTCTCTGAGGTTCAAGGGAGGGACCAGATGGGGATCCCCAATTTAGGCTCTCTCTGCCTAATATTTGGCAGTGAGTCTCTGCATCTGCTTCCATCAGCTGCTGGAAGAAGCATCTCTGATGACGACTGTGGCCAAGTAGGCTTGGTTGTTGAGCAGATCGCTAGGTCAGAAATGCTGTGACCTGGTTTTCAGAAAAGTGAGTGAAGTTTTTAAGTGTATAGACAGCAGGCAGTTGGAGGAGGAGTGAACCTGAAGGAGACAGGAGGTGGGGGAGGAACAGGAAGGAGTGGAGGGAAAGGGAAGCATCTCAGATAATGATCAGTCTTCATTTCCAGCAGTCTGAGCGAAAAGTGGCCCTTCCCCAAATCATCTGCTTCAATACTGCGTGCTGGGGCTCTCTTCCAAGGCCACCAAATTTCTGGTCTTCTAGAAAGCATGCTCTTATCTTTTGGAGTCCTATTACCTTACAGCAGCTCCCATATATCTGAATGTCTCAACACCATGAAACCAGGGCTTATCTATCTATCTATCTATCTATCTATCTATCTATCTATCTATCTATCTATCTATCTATCTATCTATCATCTATCTACTATCTATCTATCTATCTATCTATCTATCTATCTATCTATCTATCTATTATCTATCTATTATCTATCTATCATTCATCTATCTGTCTGTCTATCTATCTATCTATCTATCTATCTATCTATCTATCTATCTATCTATCAATGTAATGTGTGTGTGTCTGGAACTGTACCTCTACCTCTAACTCTCTGAGACAATGGAGTTAGAGATTGTTGTCTTATTGGTCTGTGGACTGCCAAATCAGGTGTGTATTAGCATCACAAGAGGCGAGCCACAGCAAGTTACACCTGTGATATCAATACTCTGGTGAACTCATGCTGGAAGGTCTGGAGTTCAAGGATAGCTTTAGCTACATAGGAAGTTTGAGGCCAGTGTAGGGTATATGAACTCCTAACTCGGAAGAGTAAAATAGTAAGTAAATAAATAAATAAATAAATAAACAAATAAAGTCATAAATAAATAAATAAATAAATAAATAAATAAATCAGAATCATTAGAGACATGCTTAAAATATGGGAAATTGAGAGAAAGGTGTAGCCTCTACTGAAGCCAGCCTTTCTCTAGTCTACCTAATAATTTCAGGCAGCTGGATGCTGGTTATCCAGCTGCCATTTGGTATAACTTCTAAGGTTTTAGCAATTTGGGGGACAGTTTCTTCACCCCAATAGATCCAGGGCACAAATAAGATGTTATATTTACTCTTATGATTTTGTCTTATTTCATTTAACATGGTGCCTTCTAGTTATATCAATTTTGTACAATGGTAATGTTTTCAGGACATGTAAGATGGGTATTAGGCTTTTGTTTTAGAAGGATGGCATAACTTTGGAGAGGAATTAGATACTACTCCAAAGGAATGACTGTGTATTTGAACATCACTCAAATTTTATTGAAAATTAAGGCTGCTAGCACAGAGCTGACATTCATTATCCAACTGGTGGAAGGCCTGCCCAAGCTCCTTGGCTTTTCCTGCCTCTAATACTATCCACATTCATCATACATGAAGCCTAAGGTCAGGAACAAAGCAGACTAAATAGCTGTTGGTGTATTTTGTGTGCTTGTCTACCCTGCAATTTTCTCTTCAGGACTATGATGGTATGTGGCACTCTCATAGGGTTTTGGTTCACAATTAGCATTGAAAACAGTAGGCACCTAGGAACTGAGTTCATGACTGCCTCCCCATTGCCCACAATAACAGAAATGTTTCTCAGTACATGGCTGAACATGAGCAGATTTGATGCAAAAGAAAATAAGAGTCAAAGTATAATAGGCATACTGCCCTGAAAATGTCATCTTAGGGGCATCTTGTGGAAAGAGTGTTTCTAGTGCTCTCTGTCTGGTATGGTGTGTGAGGAGGAATTAATAGTAGTGGGTAGAGTAGGACAGTCTCAAAATGTTCATCAGTCACAAGCAGTGATGGCTCAAACTAAACCGCCTGAAAAGCACCATCACAGTGACTAAGAGCTGAGGCCAGACACTCATTACCAGGGCTTCACTGGTGTGGAGGAACCTTCTCAAACTTCTTGGTTTCCACAGGCAGCTTGGAATTCAGCACAACTTACTTGGAATGCACAGTAGTTCACACCATGCGCAGCCTCCTAAGTGCAGCCACTGAGCTGAGAAGATGGACTAGGGGGTAGAGTGCTTGTCTTGCAGCATGGTGACCTGAGTTTCATTCCCAGAACTCACATGACAATGCAGCGTGTAATCCTAGGCTTTAGGATGTGGAGGTAGAAGGACTTCTGGGGAGGGGTGTCACTGTCCAGCCTCTCTAACCTTTTGGTGAACCCCAGGTTTCAGCAAGAGATTATGTCTCAGAAAACAAAGTGGACTGTGTCTGAGGAGGAATGACACAGAAAGCCTTCTGGGACACACATGCCCTCGCACCCACCCACCCACCCACCTTCAAATGTGCAGCTGTTAACGCTGAAGACTATTTTACTTTGTGGGTAGGTATCCTATGTCAGTGTCACCTTTGGCTAGACCTGGTCTCTCTCCATGTTCCCCCTTTTGCAAATGGAATTATATACTTCAGGAATGTTGAAAGGGCAAAGGCACAATGGCCATACTATTTATTTTTCTTAATTGGAAGTGAATGCAGAAAACAATGGCTTGAGTGCTACTTTTCTAGTTAGCCATGTCTTTTTTTCTCAGAAGCATCCATTTTATTGCGGAATAAACACTCAGGTCATGTTGATATTCCACAAACAACAGGAAGACACTTCAGAGAGGAGAAACTAATTAGGTAATTTTTTTCCTATTTTTTCTGTGAATGACACTAGACTTGTATTTTTATATTCCCTTTTCTTCAGTGTGAAGAATGAATAATGGATTGTGATTTCCTAATTAAAGCTGAGACATAAGCAGGTCAGTACTGTCGAGGCCTGTAAGGAGGGAAAGAGTCCAGACCCTACTCGTACCTCAAAGAAGTGACCTTTTGCTAGGAATTAATCATTTGGAGATCATATTTCTTATGTGCTTACCCCACAGGAGGAAGTGATTAGAGGCTAAAATTAATTGAAACCTAGGATTAACCATTTGATTTTATACAGTGGTTGAATTTTATTTTTAGATTGTAGTAGCTTTAATACCTTTATACCAAGATGTTTCTTTACTATGCTGTTAAATCCAGGAAAATCCCTGCAGAAAAAGGACACATTAAAAAAAAATCCCCAAACCAACCAACCAAATAAACAAACAAACAACCCACCCAAATTCCAAAAGGCAGTAAAGCAAACCCTGACCTGGGTCAGCAGGGCATGAGAAGAAGGGGATGCTTACTTCTTAATCATTGCTCTGTAGGCTCAAGGGCACAGTGGGGGACACTGTCAGTGCCTGGAAGGAAAGATGTAGTGAGTGAGGGACTCATTTCCCACCAATTTAGCCACCCCAATGCCAACATACTTTTTGGAGGTCTAGTTGCTAATAAAGGAGTGTCCAGACAAGAACCGGGAGGGAGTCTTCCACCATGTGTATTGGAAAAATCATTTGGAAGGCTGAAGGGTGTTTGGTTTGCTCCTTTCCCAGGGTCAGCACAACTGGGCCATGGCAAGACCTGAGAAAGCACAACTGAGCATATCCGGGAAAAAATATGAAGTTCCTATAGGAAAGCCCAGTTTGATCTGTCTACTGGAGAAACTTCTAGTTTAGGCATCTGATTCAGTAAGAAAATATAGTCACAGCTCTTGCAGCATAACAGGAGCATTGGAAAAATGTCAAGGGGCATGCAGAGGAGGGGTGCTGCCTTCCACCTGAGCCAGCTTTGTAGAGAAGGAGCTTGGGTAATTGCTCTCTTCTCTGACCCCCCACAGCTCATTGTTTACTCCTATGGTAGAGTACTTGGCAGGCTGGGCTGCAATTGTCTATTTATATGTCTGTCTCTCCAATCAGCCCTCCAGCCCCAGAGGGCAAGGGGCAGGCTTTGTTCCATCCCCTTCCAGGGACCAGACACAATCTCTGCAGAGAGAAGTGCCTGGGGAAACTTTCCTAAAGACAGCCAGGCAACAGGCAGGGTAAAGCTGCTTTTGAAAGGGCTCAGAGATATCAGTGTGCTGCCTGTGTCACCTCTCCTGTGCTGTGAGCTCCTTCAGAACATCTGTGCAATCCTGTTTCTGTGCTTTGCTCAGAGCTCACCAACACGGAGCACTAAGCTTTTGAGATTCCTCTTTTTCCCCAACAACTAATAAAAATACAGGGAAGCTGAGCTCCCAAACACCTACCTCTTCATAGCCAATGCAAAGGAGAAAAAAATACAATGATGCAGGGATCATGCTATCAGTCTTGAACCTTAACCTCTTCAAAATTGGATAAGCAGACCTCGTGTACCATCTACTATGATGCAGTAGGAGATGCACTACTTGCAAATGACAAAACCATTCACCCTAGCCTTCAAACCACAGAAAATGTGGTGATCAAAAAAGGAAGTTAAACAACCTTCCTTTTATTTAATAAAATGTTTTGCATGCTTCCAACATATAGGCATCAGATGTAAATTAGACAGAGTCCCTGTATTTAATTTGCTTTCAATCTGTAGGATACATGAACAGAAACATATGATGTCTTAATGCTGTGATTTTGGAAAATAGAAGTAGTCTATAGAGGAGGATTAAGCGATAGGGACTAGGGATTGACTAAAGTTGTAATCTTTTTCCATTATGTTTTCTGAGATCCCTTCTTCAACTCATCATACCAAGGGCATGGTGGCTAGTGTCTGGGAAAGCTCCACAGTGAATAAGGTAGAGTTCTACTCCCTTGGGGGGGCTCATACTGTATCATGGAAAACCCAGGATACAAATATTGACATCCCCTGGCTGAATGTGAAAAGGGCCATCTGTGAGGAGCCATGTGCTATGGAAACCCAGAGAGCATATGAGATGTGTACTGAGAGATATATGACATAAGAAGTCCATAAATTGAAAGGTTTTTCTTTTTTATATTGGAATACATCTGACTATAATTTAGCAAACACTTAAAGAAGTGGCAGGGTCTATTAGATTGGAAACTTTAGTGAAACACTGTGCTTCTGCTTCCCCCGTCATCTACTCATACAAGTTTATACTTACAAGTCAGCTGATGGCAACTGAAAGAGACAGTTTCCCACAGTGGCTTCTGTGTGCATGGGCTGGGGCACCAAGAGATAACAGTCAGAGTGTGTGCAGCCTTGTTCTCGAGAGAAAGCACAGAGTGGAACTTCTCACTGTTACTCATCTGTCACTTAAAGGCAAGTGATTTTATTAGTTTTGCTTCACAGTCTTATTCTTGAAACAACTCCCTGTGGCAGATGCTTGTTCAAGTCAGATGCAAGAATAATACCTTTAACTTTTAGCAGAGAGTTGGCACAGCGAGAAGCTGTATGTTTAGCCCTCAAGATATGGATTTGAATACCTCACAGAACTGGATTGAAATCTCAGCTCCATCTCTTACTTGTTGCGTGGCTTGGGTAAGTGACTTGACCTCTCTGTCGGTCAGGTGGGATTATCAGCATTTCCTATAAGCATGAGTTGGAAACTTATCTGAGATAGTATATGCAAAACCAGTCTGCTCTAAATACATAATACATGCAAACAAGTGTCATTTTTAGGATCATTCACTGTGTGGGATGCAGCTGCCTGTGTTTTCTTGTTAGGGTCTCACATTGTTCAGGAATACCCAGCACACATTTTCTGCACTGTGAACACAATATTTACTTGATGCATGCTCTACATCTTGGGATAACACTCTCCTAAAGCAATCTCTCTCATCTGCTGCTGTGTTCCCAACTGCCATTTGTTGCTAGTGATTCTCTAAACTTTATTTTCAGTATAGACACCTCTTGTGAGAACCTAGATCCCCTATCCTTTCATCTGAATTCACAAGTTCCTCACACACATCAACCTCATATGTTTAAAACATAATTCTCCTGAGGAAGTTTTCAGTTGCAGGGAAACCTCATGTTTTCTATGGCAACTAAGAGGTGCTTCAGGGAGGAATTGGCGTAGGTCAAGCCTTCAAAATAAGGAAGAACATGAATAAATGTAAACTTAGTCAGAGGACTGGGAAATCATTTCAGTGAAAGACAAGTGAATAGATACAAGAGAGTTTTACGGTGTCCAATAGAGTGGCATGTTTAATTATACGCCTTCAAATCTCCCTTTTTACTATTTCATATCACTCCTTAGTAAATATTCATGTTTTGTGCATTAAAAGCCTTTAGCCAGATATGATCACTGATTCCAGCATTGGGGATGCAGAAGTAGCCAGATCTCCCTTGAGTTCAAGGCCAGCATGGTCTACCTAGTGATTTCCAGGACAGCCAGAGCTAAAAAGTGAGTCCCTGTTTCAAAAAGCAGCAACAGCAAAACAAAAACAAATCAAAATCTAAAAAGACCCTATAGTCTGGGTATGGACACAACACACTTGAAATTTTTCTACTAAGAGCCCCTGGGATAGGTGTAATAGCATATATCTTGTGATCTCAAGTCCAGTCTGGCCTATCGAGAAAGTCTCTGTCTCAAAAAACAAACCAGAACAAATATAAAAATAAAAGAGCTTCTCAAAGTGGCTGCTTCCCATCAGGGACCAAAGAATGCATGCATGTGGAAGACACAAGTGTGAAGACTCAGTTCTGTGTCAGTAAAAACATTGTAAAACAAGGATCAGGTAGCCAGAGAAGCAGCCACTGTCAATTACAACATGTTAAATTAGCATCAAAACTGCCTTATCTTTTCAGCAATAAATATGGCATTGATACAATGGAAAACCAATGATTTTAGCAAGATATACAAAAGCTGGTTGCATTTTGTTAGCATTTTGGAAATTTTATTTGTGTGTGTGTGTGTGTGTGTGTGTTGTTGTTGTTGTTGTTGTTTTCTTTGCCATGTAGCTCTGGTTAGTCTGGAACTCCCAGCATAGATCAGATTAGTCTTGAACTTGTTGGAATCCTCTTGTCTTTGTTATCTTGGTTCTTGGACTCTAGATATGTACCACATCACTGACTGAACATACCTTTTAAGTGCTTGGCTTCACCCATATCACTTATTTTTGCAAATTATTGACTTGGAAAGAAAGTCTGTGGCTTTTTAGCAAAGGAAGACAGTTCTTTCTACTATTAGAAAAATACACATGACTAAGATCTGCTCCCTGCATCCCCCATTATCACTGATCTGCAGAAACAGAAGTTCGCCTGGTTAACTCCGTCATGACCTCCCTTCCATTGAAAAATTTATTCCTAGGCTGGATAACCATATGTCAGGGACCAAAAGTGGGAATTTAATCATTTGGGCATACAAATGGTGTTAATTTTGCTATCTACAAATATGTTAGTTTCCAACAATCAATTGTGCACTAGTGAAAATCAACATTATTTTCTTGGATAGCAAAGGAGCCATACCTCCTCTAAACAAGGACCACCTGTGTGGTGATTATTTGTGAGTTTTTCCTCTGGCCAGGAACAAATTGAAACAGGGATTCTGGGAGCAATTAGACAAATGGGGGAATTCTTGTGTGGCTTAGGGCTGAAATCCTTTGAGATCCCACTTTTTGGACCCTTTCTTCCTAATATTGTATGTTTGTTTGTGCCCTTTTTATTTGGTTGAAAGTTAGAGTAAGTGGGAGCCAGGCAAGCAATTCATTTCCCCAGGGGCAGGAAATTAGAAGATTGGGTGTCTTAGTTAAGCAACCCTTCAGGCCCCATCCCCATCCCCTTTCAGCCACTCATCAATCTCCGGAGGTCTTCTGCCCAGGACTTTGTCCCAAGGAATTCTTAGCTATCCTATATCTAAAACAGGAGAGTTAATCCACAAGCTTTCCACTTGGGAACTGGTTTTTATTCTTTTGTGCTTCTACATTTGGATATGTTTTGTGGAGTTTCATGTTCCGGTATGACTGTGCTTGGTTATGGTAGAAATCTTAAAACAGACCCGTGTTTCATGTCCCAGTTGGATGCTATAGTACAGTAAATTGATGTTCTTGTCTCTTCATTTCCTTCCAAAGCCTTCTTTCCTTCCTTTCTCTTCCCCTTTCCTCTCTATGGTTGTTTAGAAACAGGGTCTTGCCATGTAGCCAAAGTTGGCTAGAACTGTGTACACCAGGCTGATCTGAACCCTTCAGCAATTCTCTTGCCTCAGCTTCCTAAGTGCCAAGAGCACAGACATGATCTATCATCTTTGAATTTTCTGATCATATTTCAATAATCATCTCTCCATCTTAACTCCATACATGCAGGCAATAGTCATCTTATACCCTATACTTTAGGAGGCATTTAGTCAGGGGACAGTCATTGCTTGCCCTATTTTAATCCTAACCTTTTATCTATGTCCCACAATTTGTTACCCATTTTTCTGTATTTTCACCTTTTTGCCCAAGTTCTAGCATGGGGGTTTTTAAAAAATTTGTTTCCTAGTTTGATGACAATGATTTGCTTAATTTTCTGCTAAACTAATATATTAAAGTGGTCATTTTCAATTATTGTGACCTTCAATACTAGAATTTTTCTTTAATTCTTCTAGATTTTCAGTTTTCTGCTAATAATCTCTATTTAACCATATGATTTCTCATATCCAGTACCCTGAGTTTAATTTTTTCATTTTAAACGTATAAAGATAATTTATTGTTTTCTTTTTCTAATTAGTTTTTAAATTAGCATGCAAAGAAATGATGGTTTAACGATGGTGCTTTCATACTGACTTTGTTCTTGTGGATCCCATCTCCACCTCCTTTTCCCACCCCTCCTTTGATGCTCTGGCTGATCAACTTCCTTCCCACAGTAGCTCCCTTTTTCTTTCACACAACACATATTTTATTCCAGCCATGCACGTTTTGAAGTTCATGTTGGATATGTCTGTATGAATCAAGTTCAAGTTCCATTGTTTCTTTTTCTCTTGGCTTTTAGTCAAGTGATTTGGCTTCCTGGTGTGCTTGATGCTTTTTACTGAATGCTAGGCATTGTTTGTGACTACAGATAAAGAAGATCTTTGGGGCTGGATGATGTGACTGTCTTGAAGAAAGATTGTTTTCATATCTACACAGATGTCCCTGAAATCCAAGGTTGGCTTGAGTCAATTCAGAGATGTTCTTTAGTCTTTTCCTGCAGACCTCACTTTCTAGTTCACTCCAATCCTAGTTGGAGAACTTAGAGGTTCCAAAATTTATTTTTTCAGTGGACAGGAATAGAAAACATTATACCCATAGGAGACCAAATAACAAAAATCCATAGTGATTAATCCCAGTACTCAGGACACAGAAGCAAACAGATCTCTGTGAGTTCCAGGCCAGAGTGGTCTATGTCAAGTTTCAGGGCTACATAGTGAAAACTTGTTTTAAAAAATCAATCAAACAAATAAACAAACAAATCATCAACAACATAACAACAAGGAATTCATATCAATGAATCATCTTCAATCAATAAGAAAGAATATATTTTACTTAAATTTTTGTTATAACATTATTTTCTTTCACACTGAAATTTTCTTGATAACAATGATACTATCATTTTTGCACCATAATGTGCATGTAACAAATTTATAACTCCTAACAAAAGATAATATGCAATCAATACTTTTCTGTTTCTCTGTATTCAATGTGTATATTTCTCCAGGGATATACAGCCCAAATACTGTCAGACAGCTTCAAAGCATTCTGCTGTATATAATTATGCCTTCAGCTTGATGGACAGATAAGTTTATTTAGCTGAATTTGTTTTCAATTTAAGGGATTGATGTTTTTTCTTTGATTTAATTTTGTTTTAAAATTCTATGAAATATTAAATGGCTCTCAATTCAAAAGTACACAACAAAATATTTAGAGATTTGATTCCTATATTGGTCTCTTCTTTCCATCTCTTATTTTCTGGCTTTAGCTTATTGGCAATCACATTTAGTTACTGTTCTATGGCTTTTTTCTTTTTTCTTTTTTTTTTTTTTTTTTTTTTTATATTTCAAGAACAATCCTGCTTTCTTTGCATAAAAATCACTTTTTCTAAATTCCTTTTTTTGTACCTTTCTTTAGATTGTGGCATAACAGTATCAAGTTTCCTTGTCCTCTTGGGTCACAGCATTCTCTATGTGATGTATGTGATCTATGTGATCAGCCAAACTGCTACTGATAGATATTAGATTGTTCTGAAAAGTTTGATGTTAGAAATGTTGCTACAGTGAGGAGCCTGTGCACATATGATTGTATATTTTAGGGTAGTGTGGGAAATACTGTTGGCTCAAAGGGCAAATAAATATGAAAATTTACTGGATACTACCAAATTCTTCTCTGTAGAACAGGTGTGTGTGTGTGTGTGTGGTGTGTGTGTGTGTGTGTGTGTGTGTGTACAAAGTAGGAGGTATTTTTACTAGTATATATGTCTTTATAGGAAATTTTTGCTTAAGGGAGATGTCCAATCCACTTTCCCTGGTCACCCCTGATTCCTCCTTATAGCCTATGTTTTCACAGTCTATTTTCTTCCCTTGGTCTCATGCAGTTTTTTTGCATTCCCATCACTCTTTTCTCCAATTTTTATTAGATATTTTCTTCATTTACATTTCAAGTGTTATCCAGTAAGTTCCCTAGACCCTCGCACATTCCTGCCCTGCTCCCCTACCCACCCAGTCCCACATCTTGGCCCTGGCGTTCCCCTGTACTGGGGCATATAAAGTCTGCATGACCAAGGGGCCTCTCTTTCCAACTAGGCCATCCTCTTCTATATATGCAGCTAGACACATGAGCTCTGGTTAGTTCATGTAATTCTCCCGCCTATAGGGTTGAAGACCCATTCAACTCCTTGGGTACTTTCTCTAGCTCCTTCCTTGGGAGTCCTGTGTTCCATCTAATAGCTGACTGTGAGCATCCACTTCTGTGTTTGCCAGGCACTGGTGGAGTCTCCCATGAGACAGCTATATCAGGACCCTTTCA
Organism: Mus minutoides; assembly: GCA_902729485.2. Lineage (NCBI taxonomy): Eukaryota > Metazoa > Chordata > Mammalia > Rodentia > Muridae > Mus > Mus minutoides. Next base: position 21,382 of record LR755139.1, on the reverse strand, counting down.
GCACTATCTTGCTGGCATATGAATAGTGTCTATGTTTGGTGGCTGATTATGGGATGGATCCCCGGCAGCTGCAGTCACTGGTTGGTCCATCCTTTTGATTCAGCTTCACACATGATCTCTGTAACTCCTTCAATGTGTGCTTTGTTCTTAATTCTGGGAAGGGGCAAAGTGTCCACATTTTGATCTTCATTCTTCTTGAGTTTCATGTGTTTACTAAATTGTATCTTGGGTAGTCTAGGTTTCTGGGCTAATATCCACATATCAGTGAGTACATGTTATGTGAGTTCTTTTGTGATTGGGTTATCTCACTCAGGATGATACCCTCCAGATCCATCCATTTGCCTAGGAATTTCATATATTCATTGTTTCTAATAGCTGAGTAGTACTCCATTGTGTAAATGTACCAAATTTTTCGTATCCATTCTTCTGTTGAGGGGAATCTGGGTTCTTTCCAGCTTCTGGCTATTATGAATAAGAGTACTATGAACATAGTGGAACATGTGTCCTTATTAGCAGATGGAACATCTTCTGGATATATGCCCAGTAGAGGTATTGCAGGATCTTCCGGTAGTACTATGTCCAATTTTCTAAGGAACCGCCAGGCTGATTTCCAGAGTGGTTGAACCAGCTTGCATTCTCACCAACAATGGAGGAGTGTTCCCCTTTCTCCACATCCATGCCAGCATCTGTTGTCACCTGAATTTTTTTTCTCTTTATTAGATATTTTCTTCATTTACATTTCAAATGTTATCCAGAAATTTCCCCTTACCCTCCCGCATCCCTGCCCTGCTCCCCTACCTACCCCCTCCCACATATTGGCCCTGGCATTCCCCTGTACTGGGGCATATAAAGTCTGTATGATCAAGGGGCCTCTCCTCCCAATGATGGCCAACTAGGCCATCTTCTTCCATATGTGCAGCTAGAGACATGAGCGCAGGGGGAACTAGTTAGTTCATGTTATTCTTCCACCTATAAGGTTGAAGTCCCCTTCAACTCCTTGGGTACATTCTCTAGCTCCTTCCTTGGGAGTCCTGTGTTCCATCTAATAGCTGACTGTGAGCAACCACTTCTGAGTTTGCCAGGCACTGGTGTAGCCTCCCATGGGACAGCTATATCAGGTCCCTTTCAGCATTATCTTGCTGGCATATGCTATAGTGTTTATTTTGGTGGCTGATTATGGGAAGGATCCCTGGCAGCTGCAGTCACTGGTTGGTCCATCCTTTTGATTCAGCTTCACACATGATCTCTGTAACTCCTTCAGTGTGTGCTTTGTTATTAATTCTAGGAAGGCGCAAAGAGACCACATTTTGAACATCATTCTTCTTGAAATTCATGTGTTTAGTAAATTGTATCTTGGGTAGTCTAGGCTTCTGGGCTAGTATCCACATATCAGTGAGTACATGTTATGTGAGTTCTTTTGTGATTGGGTTACCTCACTCAGGATGACACCCTCCAGATCCATCCATTTGCCTAGGAATTTCATATATTCGTTGTTTCTATAGCTGAGTAATACTCCATTGTGTAAATGTACCAAATTTTGTGTATCCATTCCTCTGTTGAGGGACATCTCGGTTCTTTCCAGCTTCTGGCTATTATGAATAAGGCTGCTATGAACATAGTGGAACATGTGTCCTTATAACCAGATGGAAACTCTTCTGGATATATGCCAAGTAGTGGTATTGCTGGATCTTCCGGTAGTACTATGTCCAATTTTCTGAGGAACCACCATACTGATTTCCAGAGTGGTTGGACAAGCTTGCAGTCCCACCAACAGTGGAGGAGTGTTCCCCTTTCTCCACATCCACGCCAGCATCTGCTGTCACCTGATTTTTTGATCTTAGCCATTCTTACTGGTGTGAGGTGGAATCTCAGGGTTGTTTTGATTTGCATTTCCCTGATAGTTAAGGATGTTGAACATTTTTTCAGGTGTTTCTCAGACATTTGGTATTCCTCAGTTGAGAATTCTTTGTTTAACTCTGTGGCCCACTTTTTAATGGGGATATTTGATTTTCTGGTGTCCACCTTCTTGAGTTCTTTATATATATTGGATATTAGTCCCCTATCAGATTTAGGATTGGTAAAGATCCTTTCCCAATCTGTTGGTGGCCCTTTTGCCTTATTGACAGTATCTTTTGCCTTACAGAAGTTTTGCAACTTTATGAGGTCCCATTTGTCCATTCTTGATCTTACAGCACAAGCCATTGCTGTTCTATTCAGGAATTTTTCCCCAGTGCCCATATCTTCGAGGCTTTTCCCCACTTTCTCCTCTATAAGTTTCAGTGTCTCTGGTTTTATGTGAAGATTCTTCAACCACTTAGACTTGACCTTCGTACAAGGAGATAAGAATGGGTCAATTCCCAGTCTTCTACATGATAACCGCCAGTTGTGCCAGCACCATTTGTTGAAAATGCTGTCCTTTCTCCACTGGATAGTTTTAGCTCCCTTGTCAAAGATCAGGTGACCATAGGTGTGTGGATTCATTTCTGGGTCTTCGATCTTATTCCATTGATCTACCTGTCTGTTGCTGTACCAGTACCATGCAGTTTTTATAACGATTGNTTGGGGTCACTTATATATACTATCATATCATCTGCAAATAGCGATAATTTGAGTTCTTCCTTTCCAATTTGTATCCCCTTGACCTCCTTTTGTTGTCGAATCGCTCTGGTTAGGACTTCAAGTACTATATTGAATAGGTAGGGAGAAAGTGGGCAGCCTTGTCTGGTCCCTGATTTTAGTGGGATTGCTTCCAGCTTCTTTCCATTTAGTTTGATGTTGGCTACTGGTTTGCTGTAGATTGCTTTTATCATGTTTTGGCATGGGCCTTGAATTCCTGATCTTTCCAAGACCTTTATCATGAATGGGTGTTGGATTTTGTCAAAAGCTTTCTCAGCATCTAAGGAGATGATCATCTGGTTTTTATATTTTAGTTTGTTTATATAGTGTTTTACGTTGATGGATTTCCATATATTAATCCATCCCTGCATTCCTGGGATGAAGCCTACTTGGTTATGATGGATGATCGTTTTGATGTGTTCTTGAATTCGGTTGGCGATAATTTTGTTGAGTATTTTTGCGTTGATGTTCATTGGGGAAATTAGTCTGAAGTTCTTTATCTTTGTTGTGTCTTTATGTGGTTTAGGTATCAGAGTATTGTGGCTTCATAGAATGAATTGGGTAGTGTGCCTTCAGATTCTATTTTGTTGAATAGTTTGAGAAGAACTGGAACTAGGTCTTCTTTGATGGTCTGATAGAACTCTGCACTAAACCCATCTGGTCCTGGGATTTTTTTGGTTGGGAGACTATTAATGACTGCTTCTATTTCTTTAGGAGATATAGGGCTGTTTAGGTCATTAATCTGATCCTGGTTTCACTTAGGAACTTGGTATCTGTTTAGAAAGTTATCCATTTCATCTAGATTTTCCAATTTTTTTGAATATAACCTTTTGTAGAAGGATCTGATGGTATTTTGAATTTCCTCAGGATCTGTTGTTATGTCTCCCTTTTCATTTCTGATTTTGTAATTTGGATCCTATCCCTGTGCCCTCTAGTGAGTCTGGCCAAGGGTTTGTCTATCTTGTTGACTTTTTCAAAGAACCAGATCCTGGTTTGATTGATTCATTGGATAGTTCTTTTTGTTTCCACATGGTTGATTTCACCCCTGAGTTTGATTATTTCCTGCTGTCTACTCCTCTTAGGTGAATTTGCTTCAATTTGTTCTAGAGCTTGCAGATGTGCTGCCAAGCTACTAGTGTATGCTCTCTCCATTTTTTTTTTTTTGTAGGAACTCAGAGCTATGAGTTTACCTCTTAGGAATGCTTTCATTGTGTCCCATAAGTTTGGTTATGTTGTGGCTTCATTTTCCTTAAACTCTAGAAAGTCTTTAATTTCTTTCTTTATTTCTTCCTTGACCATGGTATCATTGAGTAGAATGTTGTTCAGGTTCCACGTGAATGATGGTCTTCTGCTAATTATGTTGTTATTGAAGAACAGCCTTAGTCCATGGTGATCTGATAGGATGCATGGGACAATTTCAATATTTTTGAATCTGTTGAGGGCTGTTTTTTGGCCAATTATGTGATCAATTTTGGAGAAGGTGCCAGGAGGTGCTGAGAAAAAGGTATATTCTTTTGTTTTAGGATGAAATATTCTGTAGATATCTGTTAATTCCATTTGTTTCATAGCCTCTGTTAGTTTGACTGAGTCTCTGTTTAGTTTCTGTTTCTAGGATCTGTCCATTGATGAGAGTGGGGTTTTGAAGTCTCCCACTATTATTGTGTGAGATGCAATGTGTGTTTTTGAGCTTACTAATGTCTCTTTAATGAAAGTGGCTTCCCTTGCATTTGGAGCATAGATATTCAGAATAGAGAGTTCCTCTTGGAAGATTTTGCCTTTGATGAATATGAAGTGCCCCTCTTTGTCTTTTTTGATAATTTTGGGTTGAAATTCTATTTTATTTGATATTAGAATGGCTACCCCAGCTTTTTTCTTCCAACTGTTTGCTTGGAAAATTGTTTTCCAGCCTTTCACTCTGAGGTAGTGTCTGTCTTTTTTACTGAGGTGTGTTTCTTGTAAGCAGCAAAACATTGGCTCTTGTTTGTGTAGCCAGTCTGATAGTCTATGTCTTTTTATTGGGGAATTGAGTCCATTGATATTAAGAGATATTAAGGAACAGTAATTGTTGCTTCCTCTCATTTTAGTTTTTAGAGTTGGGATTCTGTTCTTGTGGCAGTCTTCTTTTAGGTTTGTTGAAGGATCACTTTCTTGCTTTTTTTAGGGCAGAGTTTCCATCCTTGTATTGGTGTTTTTCTTTTATTATCCTTTGAAGGGCTAATTTCTTGAAAAGATATTGTGTGAATTTGAATATGTCATGGAATACTCTGGTTTCTTCGTCTATGGTAAGTAAGAGTTTTGCTGGGTACAGTAGCCTGGGCTGGTATTTGTGTTCTCTTAGTGTCTGTATAATCTCTGTCCATGATCTTCTGGCTTTCATAGTCTCTGGTGAGAAGTCTGGAGTAATTCTGATAGGCCTGCCTTTATATGTTACTTGACCTCTTTCCCTTACTGCTTTTAATATTCTGTCTTTATTTAGTGCATTTGTTGTTCTGATTATTATGTGTCGGGAGGAATTTCTTTTCTGGTCCAGCCTATTTGGAGTTCTGTAGGCTTCTTGTATGTTTATGGGCATCTCATTCTTTAGGTATGGAAAGTTTTCTTCTATAATTTTGTTGAAGATATTTGCTGGTCCTTTAGTTTGAGAGTCTTCCTTCTCATCTACTCCTATTATCCTTAAGTTTGGTCTTATCACTGTGTCCTGAATTTCCTGCATATTTTGCTTTAGGCTCTTTTTGCATTTAGCATTTTCTTTGATTGTCTTGTCTATGCTCCCTATAGAATCTTCTGTGCCTGAGATTCTCTCTTCCATCTCTTGCATTCTGTTGCTGATGCTCATATCTATGGTTCCTGATTTTTTCCTATGGTTTCTATCTCCAAGGTTATCTCCTTTTGGTTTTTCTTAATTGTTTCTTCTTCCATTTTTAGGTCCTGGAAGGCTTTGTTCCCTTCCATCACCTGTTTGGTATTGTTTTCCTGTAACTCTCTAAGTTTTTCTTCTTTAAATGCTTCTAGTTGTTTATCTGTCTTTTCCTGTATTTCCTTCTTATAGTCTTCCATCATCATCATGATGACTGACTTTAGATCCACGTCTTGCTTTTCCGGTATGATGTTGTATCTAGGACTTGACATGGTGGGAGAGTTTGGTTCTGGTGATGCCAAGTACCCTTGGTTTCTGTTTCTTCTGTTCCTACACTTGCCTCCTGCCATCTCTGACCGAGGAGATCTGGCATTGGTGCAGACCAGAAGGGACCCACTGCCCTGGTCTGTCCCTTTATTTATCTCCCAGCTGCAGTCTTGAGTTCCAAGAGATAGGATTGGAACAGATGCTTTGTTCAGCTGCTCACCTTTGGTCTCGAGATAGCCTGGGGAGTCCCAAACGGGCCTGGGGAGGGTGCACAGCGCCTGTGCCTGAGCCCTGAGCTGGTGCAGGGCAGACCGGATCAGACCGGACCGGAAAGCCCCCATCACTTTTAGTCACCTGTTTTTACCCATTCTCTATCTCCTTTTTAGAATTCTAGGCTAATCCCAGTCATATATGTTTATATGCATACATATAGAAGTTAGGATCCACATATTAGTAAAAGCATGTGGTTTTTGTCTTTCTGTGTTTGGTCTGGTGTTATTTCTCTCCTTTGCATTCTCTCTGTACCCAGAGGGAATTCTCAAAGTGCTCTGTGTACAGCAGTTTCCAATCTTTCCTTTGAATAGTCCCTCCTAGGATCTACAGGAAGCTGTGCTCTCTTGAGATTTGAGCAGCACATCCAGCACCCTTCAGCTTTCAGCCTATGCCTGCCTATACACTCCCCACTCCTTCTTAGCATGTACCCTATATTGCCAGTTACATGGAAGTCAGCTATTGGTTTCCTCCTGGGAGGGTCCCTAATGTTCTCATGGAAATGCTCTTTCCTGAGTGTCACCTGGATGAATTTGTAGCAAAATAATGGTGTTACATTCTCACATAAATGCCAGAGGTTTTAAAACTTGTTAGTTCATTTCACAAACATTTCTCATGCTGTGTACCAAGAATCCTAAGATATGGAGACTATGGCCATGGTTTCTGCCTCAGTATTCTTCCCCTACGGGAACCCCTGTAACATTCTGTTCCACCTATGCTAGGATTACTTAAGAATAGCCTAGCATCTGTCTTGATGGCCTTGCACCTGCAGCCTCAGTGTGTGGTTCAGTGCCAAGAACTCTGGCAAAATAGGGCATGTAGCCCTAGGGATCAGTTGCCTCTTCTAACATCCCATCACTCTAATTCCCTACAACTGCTTAAAGACCAGACTTGGACCTCCCAGACATCCCCAACCTCTTTCCCAGGTCTCTATCTTCTGAGCAGCACTGAACTACTCTGCAGTGCCACCCAGAGGTTGCCAGTCACATGACAGAGATTTACTTTATTTTATTTTTGCCTCTGAACATGGGCTTGAGGATTTATCAGTGATGTCTGGATGTCTGGCATTGAATTCCTGCCCCAGCCACACACACACTTAGGATCCCTGTGACTCAGAAAGCTACCTCCAAACCTCTAGTCTTACCCAAGTAGTATAACGAGGAGAGTAAGCTCTGGCAAAACAGAATTGTCCATTAGATGACATAATACTTCTAAGTGAATCCAAGTGAGGGGACTATCAGTGTGAGTGTTATGGCACACACAAATAATATTCACATGAACCGAAGAATGCAGAGTCCCACTAGATGACAGTGTGGCTAAATAACTCTTTAAGTTCCTAGGAGGGGTAGTATTCTAAATGTTTCACCACAAGGGGAAAAAATCTGCTCTCAAAACTTGTTCATTAAAAAGTCATAGCTACAGTTAAAAGCCAAAGTAGCATAGCATGTAACCTGGAAAATCACCACATGCTGGAAAGACGGTGATTAATGTCTTTAATACTCAAGGCACATTCGTGAATCAATCGGAAAAGACAAACACCTCAGTGGGAGAATTGGAAAATACACGAATAAGCAATTCATCAAAAGACAGATTACTGAGAATCACCACAAAATGTTCAGCCTTAAGAACAGTCAAAGTTAAAATAATTAAAAACCACATAGAGACTTTTCTTACCTACCAAAAGAACAAAAATTTCAGAGTAGAACTAACTCATCAAGAGTTCTATGGTGCATTGAACAACTCCCTCTCTGTTGCAGTTGGAGGAAAAGCAACATCAACACCATTCTGTAAGGTGATTAATGTCACAGAAAAAAAAATACCTTAAGCCCTGAGCAGCAATGTCTCTTTTATGAATTCAGCCTAAGGACATAATGTATGAAAAATGTAACTGCTTTACAAATCATAATAGCCTTGTATTATAATACATGCATGAAAAGAAAAAAAAAAAAACTAAATAACCCTATAACCATTTTAAAATTGTGGGAAGCATAAGACTTGGGAAGATGTTTATGTCATATTATTAGGTAGGAAAAGCACAAGAGAAGAAAATTATATGTACAATAGAATTCATTTTTGTGGATAAAATTATGTAGCTATTACACAGACTAGAAACAAATTAGGCTTCACAACAAAACATCAACAGTGGTTGTCTCAGAGGAGCCTGCATTATCTGTGGCAGTGTGACATTTCTTTCTTTCCTAGCTTTATATTTTCTTTTCATTTCAACATAGAATTATCTGTCCTGGCTCTTCTTTGGCCTCTATTCATTTAGTTCCTTGGAGTTTTCAAATTACAAGTGTAATATAGGCTTATTACAAAATATCCAAACCAGACAGAAGTGTGTATCCAAAGGCTTTCTCTCTCATCACTCTCTTCCCCAGAGAGCTCAGCTGCAAGCTGCCTGCATATATATATCTCCAGTCTTGTGTGCATATATAAACACATTTATGGGTAGCTTCATATAAACAGTATCACACTATATACACTGTTCCATGGCTTGCTTTTCTCACTAAACAATATGTCAGGGATGTTTTTCATGTCAGTTCATATAGATCTGCCTATTTTTAAAAGAATGCTTTTCAGCAGCTTCTGTAAACAATGCTGTTGGGGTTTGCATAGGGACTGAATTGAGTTGCTAGATTGTACTGAGTAGTATGGCTATTTTGACCATATTTGCAACTTCTTGGATGTGCATGAGGATATTCTACAGAGAGATACTTGCACCCCTCTCTTTGACTATCAGACTATTGAGACAGTAGTTTACCAAGGAATTAGAATTTAGTCCATGAATCAGTCTGGGAAAAGAAAAAGGCCAGGAGCCTGATGACAGCCAGAGGAGGAACTTGTCTCCCAGACAGACATTTCACACAGTTCTGACAACTTGTTTGACTAATTTTCAGGAGAGACTGGAGCTCAGACAATGATGGATGATGACCTGAGGGACCACACCTTGACCACAATACATAATGCTCAATCATGCATACCTCTTTTTCTGGACCCTAAGACAGATTGTTGTTGCTGTTGCTGTAGTACCTCTTTGTTCCTGCTCCCAATATCGCCACACTGAATAAGTAAACTAAATCCCCTTTCCACTTTTTACTACCATCTTTTTAATTATGCTATTGGAGGTCACTGACTGAACCTTGCTTGTTAGGACTCTCAGGGCCCAGGCTCAGGGCACTAATTCTAGTAACATACTAATTCATTCAATCTACAGACAGAATTTAAAAAAATTTTTTTATTAGATATTTTCTTCATTTACATTTAAAATGCTATCCCCTTTCCTAGTTTCCTTTCCGAAAGTCCCCTATACCCTCCTCCCCCAGCCCTGCTCCCCAACCCACCCACTCCCACTTCCTGGCCCTGGCATTCCCCTGTACTGGGGCATATAATCTTCACAAGACCAAGGGCCTCTCTTCCTATTGATGGCCAACTAGGCCATCCTCTGCTACATATGCATCTAGAGACATAAGCTCTGGGGGTACTGGTTAGTTCATATTGTTGTTCCTCCTATATGGTCGCAGACCCCTTTAGCTCCTTGGGTACTTTCTCTAGATCCTTCATTGGGGACCCTGTGTTCCATCCAATAGATGACTGTGAACATTCACTTCTGTATTTGCCACGCACTGGCATAGCCTCACAAGAGACAGCTATATCAGGCTCCTGTCAGCAAAATCTTGCTGGCATATGCAATAGTGTACAAACAGGATTTTTAAGGATTCTGGAGACCTTTTGAAGTCGACTGTATTTTATATTATACAAAAAGCAGGCATAAGACTTAGGAGACAAGGTTATATATTTTTTTAATTTTTAAAATGTACTGTTTATTTACATGTAGGCATCTGCGCCTGTGTAAGGTTATGGTGCTTAAAGTGATGTATTTGTATGTCAGGTTGACAAGGGGTGAATTAAGGTGTTTTTTTTTTTTTTTTTTTTTTTTTTATATATCAACTTGTCATGAGCTAGGATTACTTGAGCTGGGTGCCTCAACTGAAGAACTGTCATGGTTGCCTTATTAATATAGGAAGCTCCATCCCAATGTGGGCAATGCCTTCAAATAGTAGCCCAGATTTTCAAAACAGGCACGACAGAAGGAATATTATCCCTTTTTGCTTGCTTGTATTTCCCCTTTGCTACCAAGTTGATTTACTCTGTGGCAATTGCTGAACTTATTGCTGATAGCAGAACCAGTGTTGCCAGGCTCACTCCAGTATGAAGGGCCAGAGGCTTTCCAGACATTCCAGGCTGTTGGTGTGAAATTTGAGACTGCTGATGAATCCAGCCTCACTGAGCAACTATGTCATCATGGGCCTCTCTAGTCTAACAAATCCACTGTGGAACTACAGGGACTACTGAGGGAACTATTGGGTTCTCAGCCTTTCCGGAGTGATAACACTGTTTTAATATAAGCTGATTTAATAAATTCATTGGATATATACATTCGCCATATTGATTGGTCTGTGTTCTAGAAACCCTGACATCTTTCCACTTACTTGAGTATTCTTTTCTGTCTTTCATTGATGCACTCTGGATTTTACTGTCCTTCCTTTGTTGAATGTACTTACATGTGCTTTCCAACATTCTGAACTCTCTTGTTTGTTTGTTTGTTTGTTTTCCAAGATAGAGTTTCTTTATGTAACCCTGGCTATCCTGAAACTTACTTTTTTTTAGACCAAGCTGACCGTTGACTGGGAACTCAGAGATTTGTCTTTTTCTGCTGGGAATAAAGACATGCACTGTCATGCAAGGTTCAACTTTCTGAACTCTCCCCCAGCCGCTGGACATAGCTTTAGGGCAATTCCCTCTTTCCCTACTCATACATCCTGTTTGCTAATGCTAACTACCTGAAGCTTGCCTAAGTTAGCCTTCTTTCTGTTTTTCAGACAAGGATAAGGAGACTCAGGGAAGAGAAGAGTTAAGGAAGGGAAGTGTAACAGGGAGTCAGTGACCTCGATCCCAGTGAAGTCAGTGAACCTTAACCTTAATCTACTTTTTTCTCTCCTCCCTTCTCTTCTCTTCTCTTCTCTTCTCTTCTCTTCTCTTCTCTTCTCTTCTCTTCTCTTCTCTTCTCTTCTCTTCTCCTCTCCTCTCCTCTCCTCTCCTCTCCTCTCCTCTCCTCTCCTCTCCTCTCCTCTCCTCTCTTTTTCTTCTTTGCTTACCAAGACAAAAAAATCTTATTTTCCATCATAAATCCATACACATAAGTTTTGCAAAGTTCAGATAATAAGCATAAAAGCAAAATAGAGAAGCAAAGCAAAAAAATATATATATAGAGAGAAGCAAAGCCTGAGTATACTTAAGTCAGGAGACACTGTCTGTGGGGAGATTGCTTTTTGTTCAGGTTTCACCTTGTGATCAGTTAGGCATCTTAAAGCCAGTGTTTGGTCTGACATATTCCAACTGTATCCTTCAGATTTTACCTTGGGGATGTCACACATTGTTACTTAAAGAGTTGTGGCTTATTGACCTTCTGAGTGTAACATTGGCACATGGGCCACTTTACAATTGTCATTCAAATACTGAAGCCCTGCATAGGCTTCGAACATAGTTCTGCACTGAATCTTTTTAGCGAGGAAATGGAAGGATCTTGCATTGTGCATATCAGGATTACTAGGCAGCTCTGGGATGTAAGGTTTCTGGAACAGTCCTTGCTTATGGGAATCATTCCAAGTGTTTGCTAACAAAACAAAAAAAAACAAAACAAAAACCCAAAATAAATAGCGTGGAGCTTGCTATATGAACAGTTACTCAGGGTGCCCCACTTGGAGACCCCAACTTCCATAAAAGGAGCAACATTTTATGAGTTTTCTTTCTGTCAAGTTGGAATCTCACACTACCGTTAGTCTTAAGACCTTAGGAAGTTGCTGAGGCCATTTCAGGTGACTCCAAAAGTCTGGTGATAGTTTGAGGACAGGCTGTCTTCATATCATGGCCACACTCAGAAAATGAATAATAGCCTTGAGATGGAGAGATGGCTTAGTGGGTAAAGGTGCTTTCTCCCAAGCCTGACTACCTGCACTTGAGCCTCTTTACTCCTTGGTGGGAGGGGAGGAAAAAAGTTGTCTTTTTCTATAGGTATGTGACACACCACACACTCAAACACACACATTCATGCATGCATGCATGCATGCACACAAGCACACAAGCACACAAGCACACATGCACACTGTACATGCAATTTAAAAAAAAGAATATGGACAATCTAGAAGCAGTTTATGTCCCTTCCAGGTGACCCACAGGTCTTGGTTCACTTCT
>LR755139.1:4117-6617 GCA_902729485.2 Mus minutoides | reverse complement strand
TGATGTTCTCATCCTCCTGCTCCCACACCCATGAGCTGAGATTACTGGTGTGCACCAGGCCTGGCTGTATTGCTTCTTCTTCTGTGATTATCCCAATCTTTTCCCCTGTTGCTCTTGTTACTGTTTTATAACCAAATTGTCTGGTGCTCTATGATTTTTATACTATGATTGTACACTCTACTTATTGATGAGTGATAACATCAGCAGGCTTTCTATATTTTTGTATTTTGGTTATTAAAAGTAAACAAAGTATTAAATAAATAAAAACAAAAAACATTGTGCATAAGGATTGAAAGTCTTAACAACATGATCTTCCAAACTTCATGCATGTCTAATAAAAAACTCTACCATATTTGGAATGGTACTTGACAATTAGGTTGGAGCCATATCTCTAATATAAAGCAGTATGTCTGGATGAGAAGCAGGTCCAACACTGCCAGAGCTCATGGGACTCAGAGAAGGCTATACACAATTAATAGGAGCTAAATACCTAGTGATGTAATTTGTAACAATTTAAAAAGTAAATTTCTTGTTAATCTGATTGGCTGGAAGTGGTGGTGTAGACCTTTAATCCCAGCACATGAGAGGCAGAGGCAGGCTAAATAGCAAGTACTAGGCAGGCAGAACATCATAGTTAAATATTATCTCTAAAAACCAAAATCCAAAACAAAATGAAGTATGCATGAAAACACTCAAGAAATCTGAATGAGTGCTAAAATAATCTCATTGTAACAATTTCAATGCCCTAGTTTAGATCATTGTTTTATGGAGTAGAAAAATCATTCAGAGAACCTGGATTGAGTTCAGAGAGGACATCTGGAAGAGGCCACTGAGCAGATCCAACTCTTCTAGTTCATGTCCCCAGCCCTGCTCATTCTCCAACCATGGTAGACGAACTCCATGTGGCTAAGATGGAGAAATTTGATAAGCTGAAATTGAATTTGGCAGAAACACAAAAGAGAAAAATCCTTTGCCTTCCAAAGAAATGATTAAAGATGAGAAGGAAGCTAGAAATTGCAACGAGAAGCCAACATGCATGGTACATTCCATAACCATGGCCTTCTGGTTAACTCTGTAGAATGCATAAAGGTGAATTAAATTAAATTAAATTTAAGTTTAATTTTAAATGACTCTGTCATTTAAATGGCAGTGAAGCTGTCCCTTTCACATCAAAGACTCAGAACTTTTGGCAATGAAAGTCTCATTTGTCTCTCCTATCAAGTCTGGAAGGAAAAGAACTTGCAGGTTGGTGAGGGGAAAGGAGTGACTGGTAGTGAAATATACAGTGAAAGTCATGATGGTCCTGCAGACTGTAAAATGCAGTTTAATCAAAGCAAGCCACACCCATATTCTAGAATGGGAATGAATGCTTCCCCTCCCTTCCCCTAGTCAACATGGCTATTCACCTCCACTCTTGGGATCTTAGTCAGTGCATTCAGGAAAAGATGCAATACCTTTAGGTTGGAATGCAAAAGTCAAAGTACCCTGTGTTCACAGACAGCATGATTATTAATGTAAAACTTCCAAGGAATTTTTATAAACTAAATGGTATAAGACAGATATAAAATATACAGAGGCAATTATGCTTCCACAGATTAAGAAAAACAATTGCAAAAGTGAAATTTTGAAGAAGTGTCCATATTTCAAAGGAACCAGAACTGGATGACTCAGGCAATCACATTTTCATACTTCCTATAATGCTACAGTAAGCCAGATGAGGAGGTGACATGGCTGGCATATATATCAGTTGAACAAAATGAAGACCAGAAATAAACCAACACATTAAGCTGGGTTTTGACAGGATACAAAGGTAATTGAACAGAGAAAATAAGGTTTTTGAGCAGATGGGGACATTAACATATAACAAGCTTGTTCAGATAGGACAAAGTAGAAAATTTTATAACATGTAAAAATTGGAACTCATCAAAATAGTAGAAATGTATTTATTAAGAAACACAGTTAAGTAGTGGTTATCATGTTGAAGAATGGGAATTGATTCATTCTTATCTCCTTGTACTAAGGTCAAGTCTAAGTGGTTTAAGGATCTCCACATAAAACCAGAGACACTGAAACTTATAGAAGAGAAAGTGGGGAAAAGCCTCGAAGATATAGACAGTGAGGAAAAATTCCTGAATAGAACAGCAGTGGCTTGTGCTGCTGTATGTGACCCGCAGTATCCTGCCAGCAGGAAGAAGCAGGCCACACATAGGATCCTTCTACAGCAAAGCTTTATTCTAGCTTGAAAGTGGAAAAGGCTCCGAGCCCGGGAAAAGCCTCGGCTTATATAGCCAAGGAGGAGGTGTGTCTTAACTGGATTGGCTGCTGGGCCATCACTCATGTTAAGCCCCGGGCTGGGCGGTGGTTAAGCAACAGGCACCTGCGCTTTTGAGTTGTTTACTAGCTCTGTATGGGGGGTGGTAACAGGATGTCTTCGGGTTGTTTACTTGCTCTGTACAGGATGTCAGAGCCTTCTTAGAATAGCAACAGAGCCGACTCGGGA
>LR755144.1:816531-844941 GCA_902729485.2 Mus minutoides | reverse complement strand
GACACAACGAGAAGAGTCCTGACTATCACCAAGAGACTATGAAACTGGAGAGTATGCAGCTGACTATATCTGAACCAGACTGAGACACAACGAGAAGAGTCCTGACTATCACCAAGAGACTATGAACCTGGAGAGTATGCAGCTGTTGTGGCCCATGGGACACCTGGTGCATTCAGAAAGTAAAGTGGAACAGAACTCTTGTCTCAGTGGGAGGGCAGTGGTGTGGGAAGGTGGGAGTGGTGGGCGTAAAATGGAGGGGGATCAGTCTGTTTATGGCTATATGTGTGTTGAGAGGAACTTATGTGTTTTAGTCCTCAGGTAGAAGAAGGACTATATCTGAACCGGACTGAGACACAACGAGAAGAGTCCTGACTATCACCAAGAGACTATGAAACTGGAGAGTATGCAGCTGACTATATCTGAACCAGACTGAGACACAAGGAGAAGTCCTGACTATCACCAAGAGACTATGAACCTGGAGAGTATGCAGCTGTTGTGGCCCATGGGACACCTGGTGCATTCAGAAAGTAAAGTGGAACAGATCTCTGTCTCAGTGGGAGGGCAGTGGTGGGGGAAGGTGGGAGTGGTGGGGGTAAAATGGAGGGGGATCAGTCTGTTTATGGCTATAAAGTATGTTGAGAGGAACTATATGTGTTTTAGTCCTCAGGTAGAAGAAGGACTATATCTGAACCGGACTGAGACACAACGAGAAGAGACCTGACTATCTCCCAGAGACTATGAACCTGGAGAATATGAAGCTGTTGTAGCCCATGGGACACTTGTAGCATCAGAAATGTGACTTCAGGTTGTCTGTTATTGGTGAAGATACAGCTGCTTCTATGATTGCAGGCCAGATCCCTGTTCTGCAAATTTTTGAACACTCTTTGGGCTTGCTTATCTCCCTCTACTGCTGGGTTTCCTAACCTCATTGCACTTGGCATCTGGATTTGGATAGTTCTTTACTGTGGGGTAGGGAGTCCTGTGTACTGTAGGGAGTTCAGCAGATTCCTAACCTCTACCCACAGTATGCCTGTGTGTGACCCACTCCCTACCCCTTCCTTCCTGACAATCAGAGCTGTGTCCACTAGAGGGCAAAACCAACCAGAGTTGGGAACAACTGAGTTGGAAATTGAAGGCCTTAGCAGGACAGACAAAAACTCAACAGGCAAGGTCACAGAGGCTGAAGTTGGCTTAAAAAAAAAAAAAAACGGTTCATTAGGGCTGCTGTGTATTACTTTGGATCTTCAAGAAAAGTCAGGGTGGTGGCAGAGTAGAAACCAAAGGGCCAGGACTGAGGAGTGAGGGGAACTTCTACCCTACACAACAGTGCTTTCAATCTTTAATGTTTCACCTCATGTGGGGGTGACCCTCAACCGTAAAATTATCTTCACTGGTACTTCATACTGTACTATGATGAATTATAATATAAATACCCATGTCTCCCAAAGGTCTTAGGTGGCCCCTGTGAAAGGGTTGTTTGACGTCCTTAGGGGTCACAGCACACAGGCAGAGAACTGCTGCTTTACAAGAACTCTAGGCTGCAAAGGGGAGGAGTAAAGTGAGACATGGATATGACAGCATTAGTCTGCTAGCCAAAATGCTTGGCAAAATATATGGGATAAAATTTCAAACAAGCTTTTAAACTCTGATAAAGGCAGTAAGAGTTAAGGTTGGATATTTTTGGAGCAATTTCCTCAAAGATAAAACATTCCAACCTGCAGGAAAGCTCCTGAAGACTTGGTAATAAAAACTTGAGCTATTAAAGGAGATATACAGAGAATGCTTTAAATGAAAGAAAAAGAGAAAAGATGGTCTTATGTAGTGGATAGGAGGAATAGCCAATAGTATTAGAAGGAAAAGAACACTATGAAAGGAACCCTTGTTTTGTGTAAGATAAAAATACTTAAAGTTCTTAGGTATTCATATGTATGCTCTATGTAAATATGTTACAAATTTATGTCTATAAAATCTGTATTTCAGTAAGCATTGGAAAGAGATGGAAAAGACATTTAGCAAACAGGCAAGAAACAGAAGGCAGTGTGGTATGGGGGTATAGAATATAGAATACAGCCAAGTTTGAATAAAAGGTTTTTTTTTTTCTTTTTTTTTTTTAAGCCAGGGTTTCTCTGTGTAGCCCTGGTAGTCCTGGAACTCAGAAATCCACCTGCCTCTGCCTCCCAAGTGTTTTTTTTTTTTTAAGGTTTTTCTTTATGTACTTCTGAGTTTTGAAAGTAATAAGGTGTTAACAAAAATAAAAGCCATTTACCCACTTGAGTTTGAAAAGGCTAGTTCTTCCTCAAAGATAGGAGAAAAGGACAGCAGATACTGAGATCTGGCAAAAAGGTGACATTCCAAGGGTCGGCAGCTGAGTGTGTCTGTGTCTGTGTCTGTGTCTGTGTGTCTGTGTGTTGTTGTTGTTGGCAATGCACCTGCAAATGAGGAGCTCCAAGGAGTGAAAGGATTTCACCTTAAGGCATTTATGAATTTAAGAATAGGACAAGGATGGAAAGAAAAGGATCATCAGGTTGCAGGGAGTAAAGGAGGGCCAAAATGAAAATAAATTTAGATAACAGGAGTCTGGTGAAACTGGATTGCTCTTCTGGGACCCAAGAAGGGTACCGAACACAAAACTTAAGATTTGCCACTCTCATTTTATCAGGAAGAACACATATTAAAGGAGAAAGGCAAGAGGGATGAAAGGAGTTGTCAGACTGACTCATCTGCCCCATGTAGGGCTTGTAGTATCCCCCCTTGTGCTCTGCAACAGTACATACATAAACTGAGTCCTGGCTATAGTTTTCGGGTTCAATCTTCTAGAATTGTAATATCTCATTGTAGGACAGTAGACCATGAGAGGAAGCCTGGTCCTCCACTAAGCTAAAGGCTTGAAGCCCCAGAGACCCTGAAGGGGGGATGGTAGGAGCTTCGACTGCTCCTGGCACTAGGCCCCTGTCAAGTATCTGTAGCCATCCCCCATAGATTTGTGGCCTCAGTTACATAAGGTCAATGCGCCAAGCCCTTCCACATATAGATGAGGCATCCCTAACATCTTAGACTAAGACAATAGGAAAAGAGATGGGACCACAGGTCACAAAGGCTTAAGACAGTGATCTCCATGCTAATGAGGTACCAAGAGTCCTGGAGAGCATTGCCAATAAGTTTCCCTTCCCAGACATTACTTCCTGCAAAAGGTATTTCATCTCAGGCCACCCTGAGAAATGAGGTATGGTTTTATGAATCCACTTTTCACCATGACAATCAACTCGGATCAATGGACCCTCTCTTTTCATCAAGGTCAGCCCTAGGGAGCCATAGAGAAGGCCTTCACCTACAGAGCCAGAGTCTAATCTCCCGTAGAAGGCCTCTCTGCACTCCCAGCCACAACCACCACCAAGTCTGCTGCCCATCAAGCCAAGGATAACAATCCCAGTGGGACTAGCCAGAGCTCCCCTTTCCCCCTCCCTGTGCCCCTGCCTGAGGCTAGACCCAGCCCGTGGGCCCTAACTCCCTTCTCAGCTCTTCCACAACTCCCAGTGCCTGGATGTCCAAGAGCCTGAGAACACCACAGCCCCTGCCTCCTCAAAGGTCTGGGGATAACCCCCACCCACCACAGCCAGCTCTGCCTTTCCTACATCTCAGACTGCACTTTCCTACCCCAGAGTGGTGTCCCGGGGTTTCCCTACAGCCCAACACAGCCCCTCCAGGGCCTAGCCCTGGTGGAGACCCAGCAGAGCTGTGGGATAAGTGCAGTCAAACTCCCAAATTCTGCCTCCTTGAGCAGCTGCGCCCAGTGGCAGAGCAGATGCAGGCCAACACAATCCAACCCCTGGCTTTATCTTTAATAGCTTAAGACTTTAAAGCAAACTTCAACTTACTTCAAGTTACTGATTTTGCAGTTTGAAGTACACTATGCTTGACAGAACAGGTGTGGCTGACACACTGACAAATTGTGCAACTTGAAGGATCTAAAGGAAACGAAAGGGGAAAAGTAATTTAAGAGGCTTCTTGTTGGAAGCTTTTCTTTCTTTATGCCACAAAAGTATTAATTTACCTCATAAAATTCACTCCATTTTGCACATAAAGAAAGTAAAGACAAAAAGGTTAAATTATTTGGTCAGGGGCATATAGGTAGGGTAACCAGGCAAGACTCCAGGATCACACTATGTGCTAGGGACCAAGGTGAGCATTCAGTAACTCCATGAGAAGCATCGTAATCACTATTATACTGGGAGATCAAATTACTTCCCAACAGCCTTTACTATATATAACTTTTTTTTTTTTTTTTTTTTTTTTTGGTTTTTCGAGACAGGGTTTCTCTGTGTGCCCTGGCTGTCCTGGAACTCACTTTATAGACTAGGCTGGCCTCGAACTCAGAAATCCTCCTGCCTCTGCCTCCCGAGTGCTGTGATTGAAGGCGTGTGCCACCACGCCCGGCGAAAATTTTTGTTGTTGTTGTTTTTTGAGACAGGGTTTCTCTGTGTAGCCCTGGCTGTCCTGGAACTCACTTTATAGACCAGGCTGGCCTCGAACTCAGAAATCCACCTGCCTCTGCCTCCCGAGTGCTGGGATTTATGTATGTGTTCGCATGTGTTCCCAATTAAGAGGTATACATGCCCATAAATACCCATGCAGGTAGATACCAGAGTTCAAAAGTATGTTCCTCTGTTGCTCTCATCTTTTAACTTTTAGTGTGTGTGTGTGTGTGTGTGTGTGTGTGTGTGTGTGTGTATGTATGTGTATGAATTTCACATCCTACACTCCAATCCCGTTCATCTCCCATCCCTCATTTTCCTCCCTCTATCCTTGCAACCTCCCTAAAAACAAACAAAATCTCACTGTGGAAGTTGCATGGTGTCACAGTGTGTCTCACGTGTACCCTTTTGCCCAAGGAGCTATACTTGTGAACGTTTGTGGCAATGAGTCATTGCAGTGTGTTATTGCCCTGTGTCATGGAGATTCTGCAGGCCTGGCTCCTTCACGTGCTCCAGCAGTTCATAGACAGGGTAGATGTTAGAGTGGGCCAACTAAAAGCCCTAGATCTGGGCCTGGTTGTTGGCTGTATTGTTTATCCTGCAAGCTCACCTGTGCCTGTGCTACCAGCGCTAGCTCTCCTGCTTGTGACAGATGGCTCTGGTTCTCCCTCACCCACACATCACACCTCAGACAGCTCTCCAGCACTGCCCTAGAGAGGGGAAGGACCAGCTCTCCTGTTCTCACAACCTCAAGTCACTCATCTAGCACCCTGCCACCAACCAGGCAAGGTGCAGGGCCTGCCCTCCCCAGTGCTGTAGCCAGTGAGGAGCAGGGCCAGCTGTCCTACTATCAGGCCCTTGGGGCCAGTTCTCCCAAGCTGCACAGGCAAGGAGTGGGTTGTACCCATGCCAGTGCATGGCCAATGAAGGGATTGGGCCAGCTCTCCCTCACTACCCAGTAAGGGCAGGGCCATCTCTCCCAAGCTGAGGAAACGAGGGAACAGCTCTGCATAGCCACTCCTTAGGTATCAGGAAGCTCCCAGGAGGCAACCCAGACCAGGGACATTCACATGGCCTTTGGTGGTAACATGGGACATGGATGTCAACACAGATTCCTGCTGCTTTAGGGCTATGACCCAGGCCAGGACCTGTGTTCATGGGTGCCGTGGCCGCAGGTTGCAGCACAGGCAACTCAACATCAGGCTCATCCTCGTCACCCTTGTGTGTCCAATTCCTCCTCTCTCCATAGGGTACAAACCATTCCAACTCTCTTTCTCTAACTCTCTACCACATACTTGCTTATTGTGGTGGTGCCAGCCTACTTTCTGCCACGTGACAGCTGGCATATCTCTGGGTGTCTTTCATGCACTGTATGGTGACTGGCATATCTCCCTCTAACCATATTTTGTCTATTTTGTGTGCATGGGTGTTTTGCTTGTATATGTATGTCTGTGTACCATGTGTGTACAGTGCCCAAAGTGTCCAGAAGATGGTCCTAGGACTGGCGTTAGAGAGGTTTGTGAGCTTCCATGTAGGTGCTGGGAATTAAGTTCTCAATCAGAGCAGCAAGTTCTCTTAGTTGCTGAGCATGTGTCCAGCGCCATATGCCTGAGTTTTAATGCAGGTTTTCTGACCTCACCAATTTAGCAAGACTAGCTGACCAGAGAGCTCCAGGGATCTTCCTTTTTGTGTTTCCTCAGTGCTAGGTAGGATTCCAGGCTCATGCCATCACATCTAGATTTGGTGGTCTGTGAGAGTAACATGTAAGGAATATGTTTCAACAGGTTACCACATAGGTTTTATGTCTGCTGCGCGCGCGCACACACACACACACACACACACACACATACCCGTGGCTGAGATGGCTACTCAGTGCAAATTTGTTTTATAAGAAAGGATGAACTAGACATGCTGTCTTGCTAGTAGCAAGTACATAGAAGAGTGCAAGATACGTATGAGCTAAAGAGTCCTTCCTAAGGTCCCAAAACTTGAACCCCTAAAAAGTATTGGACAGTAAAGAGGAAAAGACAAAAGTGACCACTTAGAAGCTAAGTAGTGTCTGATGTCCAGTTTTCCCGACCAAATGAGGCTATTCATCTAAATACTGAAGAAGAGGTTGATTCAGAAGAGACCTTGAGACTGGGATGAAGCTTTCATGGCTTTGGTCCTGTAAGTAGGTCATGATCATTGTAAAGTAGGAGAAAAACTTAAATAGAGCCAAATGACTTAGACTAGCCTGTGAACTAGATTTATAAGGTGCTAAATCAATCAAGCACAGATTTGGGGTAAGAGGAGGCCAACAAACGGATATTTCGGAGTCACTTGGAGGCAAATGTAGATAGATTTTCATCCAGCTAGAGTCTGTCAAGACAAAAATGATGAAAGACAAAAATTCAGTAGCCTTAGAGCCTGACCAGCAATTCCCCCACAAAGGTGTGTATCAAAAAAGGGGGAGGTGGGTATAAAAAAAAGAGGGGAACATAATTAATCCTTACTGCAACTGTACTATAGAGGAGGGAGGTCTTCAGTTTTGTTTTGTTTTTGTTTGTTTTTTCAAGCCCACTTTGACTGTATCTTTTACTGTAACATCTCAGTCTCCTTTTTCCCCCACATATTTTTATTAGATATTTTCTTCATTTACATTTCAAATGCTATCCCAAAAGTCCCCTATACCCTTCCTGCTCCCTGTTCCCCTACTCACTCACTCCCACATATTGGCCCTGGCGTTCCCCTGTACTGGGGCATATAAAGTTTGCAAGACCAACGGGCCTCTCTTCCAAATGATGGCCAACTAGGCCATCTTCTGCTACATATGCAGCTAGAGACACGAGCACTGGGGGTTACTGGTTAGTTCATATTGTTCTTCCACCTATAGGGTTGCAGACCCCTTCAGCTCCTTGGGTCCTTTCTCTAGTTCCTTCATTAGGGGCCCCTTGTTCCATTCAATAGATGACTGTGAGCATCCACTTCTGTATTTGCCAGGCACTGGCAAAGCCTCACAGGAGACAGCTATATCAGGAGACCTTCCAAGCTGCTTCCCTAATGGAGTGGCTAGGGACATTTGCAGGTCACAACCATTCACAGGGTTACTGAAGGGCCCCATGCTGACTTGTGAATTTGTTAGTCTTCTATTAATGTTAAACTTATTTATGTTTGGGGGCCCTTAAGAGTATCAGAAGCAATAAATATCAGTTGGTAGATACACACACACACACACACACACACACACACACACACACACACACACAAATGATATGTTAAAGGGATTAAACCTGATCAAACATGGGCAGTTTGTTGCCTTCCTTGAGTGAATTATGTACACTGTTCACTGGGTAAGTATAAGCATGGCCAAGGAGTGAAGTAACAATTCCCCATTGGCTTTAGTCCAGACTGAGCAGGTAAATGAGGAAAGAGTCCTCATTTACAAGTGTCTCATGCATGGCAGCCAGATAACTGACACAAATGTATACAAAGCCT
The DNA here is from genome assembly GCA_902729485.2 of Mus minutoides. Taxonomy (NCBI): domain Eukaryota; kingdom Metazoa; phylum Chordata; class Mammalia; order Rodentia; family Muridae; genus Mus; species Mus minutoides. The sequence goes on along the minus strand of LR755144.1, from coordinate 836,992 downwards.
ATATAGTGTAGTGTCCTCTCAGTTGTTATGGCCAGTTTTAGTTTAATTTGTCATAAGCTAAAGTCATCCGAGAGGAGGAAACTTCGATGGAAAACATGACAGTCCTCATTTGGCTCCCCTTACATTGCAGCGGAGGCTATCTCTAACTCAGTTGCCTGCCACTGGATCCCCTTCTAACTGGACTGCCTGTCGGGACCTCAGCAAGAGAGATTGTGCCTATTCTTGATGGGACTAGATGTCCCAGGGCAGAGTGGTACCCAAGGGTGGGGTGGGGTCCCCTCCTCTGAGGAGATGGGGAGGGGGTAATGGTGAGAGGAATCTGTAAATGTGGGAATGGGAGGAGAGGAAGGGGCTGCAATTGGGATGTAAAGTGAATAAAAAAAATTTGTTGAGAAAAAAACTGTAAAAAAGAAGACAGGGATAGAGAGGGGCGCAGGCAGGCTACCGCCATAAGATCAGGCTATAGAGAAGCCTGTACAGCATTTTCTTAATACACTATTGATAGAGGAGGGTCCAACCCATTATGGGTGGTACCATCCCTGAGCTGGTAGTGGTTGCTGCTTAGTTAGGGTTTCCATTGCTGTGAAGAGACCCCATAACCAAGGCAAATCTTATAAAGAAAATATTTAATTGGGGCTTGCTTATAGTTTCAGAGGTTTTAGTTTATCATCATTATGGTAGGAGCATGGCAGCATCCAGATAAACATAGTGCTAGAGAAGGAGCTGAGAATTCTACATCTGGATCAGCAGGCAGCAGCAGAAGACTGCATACAACACTGGGTGGAGCTTGAATATATATAAATCCTCAAAGCCCACCTCCACAGTTGCACACTTCCTCCAACAACACCACATTTACTGCAATAAGGCCACACCTCCTAGTAGTGCCCCTCCCTATGGGTCAAGCGTTGAATAACATGAACTTATGGAGGTTCATACCAATACAAACCACCACAGTTGCTTATAAGAAAGCAGGCTAAGCAAGCTATGGGAAGCAAGCCAATAAGCAGCACTCCTCCATGGCCTCTTCTTCAGCTCTGGGTTCCTGGCCTATTAAGAGTTCTAGTCTTCACTTCCTTCTATAATGAACTGTGATGTGGAAATTTTAGCAAAATAAACATCATCAGATGTTGCACATGCCAAAGATCATAGGGCATTCACTAAGGAAAGCCGCAAGTGTGAAGCTAAGTCTGCTTCATGTGGCAGAGCTGGAAAACATGGGCTACTCAAACTCGATGGATCCCAGATGATAAATTCTATCATGAGCCCCGTAAGCCTGATTCAGAGCTGCAGGGTTTGATGAGTTCATCTTATTTGACCTGATTTTTCCTTGCTATGCCCCATTATTCCCTTTTGGAGTGGGAATGTTTACTCTGTTCCCTTACATGTTGGAAGTTTGTTTTTCATATAGAGGCTCAGAGTTAAAATGACAGACTGGGCCTCAGAAGAGATAACTCTACAATGACACTTCTGAACAATGTTAGAACGTCAAAGACTGTGGGGGGCTTTTAGAAACAAACTAAATGCATTTTGTATTATAAGATGATCCTGAACCTATATAAACAAAGACTGGAAGGTTACAGTTTAAAAGTCAGAGGCTTGGGATATTGCTCAGTGGCTAAAGTATTTACCATGCAAGCCTGAAGACTGGACTGGAGAGACCTATAACTCACGTTAATACCAGGTAAGTGTGGCAGTTTGCCTGTAATTGCAGCACCTGAAAGGCAGAGACAAATGATGCCAAGAGCAAACTGGCTAGCTATATTAGTCACATCAGCGAGTGTTTGTATGTCAGGCTTGACAAGGGATAGCCTTGTGATAATACTGACTGGCATTTTTACAGGATCTAGAGTCACCTAGGACACAAACCTCTCAGCCTGTTTGTAGGGGGATTTCTCATTAGGATAATTGAGATGGAGAGGGTAATTGAGACTTAAATGTGGGTGGTACTATTCTATGGCCCAATATTTATTCTTTGGACTGAATGAAAAGGAGACAGTGAGCTGAGCAACAGCATCCATCTCTCCCTGCTGCCTGGCTACGGATGTCTGCCATGTGACAGCCTGCTTTTTGTTTCAGCTACTATGCATTCTTTGCCATGATGGACTGTAAGCAAATTAAATCCTCTTTCTTAAGTTGCTTTAGTAAGATATTTCAATTCAGCAATAAACAAGGTAACTAATATAAAGGCATTTTGAGGTAGTATCCAACATAAAGTAAATCATAAGAATTCCTCTTACATCTTCTCTTAAAGTATAAGCATTTTAATTTATCAGACCTTTATTGATGTGTCAAATAACTGAGAAATAGTAAAAGGAAGGATTTATTTTGGTGATGAAGTTTCAGAGTCCTTAGCTGGCTGGATCAATTGGTTTGGGGTCTGTACTAAGGAAAGAGCATTATGGTGAAAGTTTCAGAGTCCTTAGCTGGCTGGATCAATTGGTTTGGGGTCTGTACTGAGGAAAGAGCTCTGAGAGTTTGCTGTAGCAGAGCTGCTCCACTCATGACAGCCAGAAAGAACAAAGAATTCCCCCCATGTTAGTGGGCTTCTTTCTTCTTCCCTTTTAGTCTATAGACCCCAGCCTATTGAATGGGCTTTTCTACACTGAGCTCAGGTCTTCCTTCCCTCCTTAGTTAATCCTCTCTGGAAATAGTCTTCCAGGCAATCCCAGGAATGTTCTTTATTGATATCCTAGGTATTTTTCCAATACGGAAATCTTAGGCAAGAATGTCTTAAAGATGGGTTTAAGCTGGGCGTGGTGGCGCGGGCCTTTAATCCCAGCACTCAGGACGCAGAGGCAGGCGGATTTCTGAGTTCGAGGCCAGCCTGGTCTACAGAGTGAGTTCAGGACAGCCAGGGCTATACAGAAAAACCCTGTCTCGAAAAACAAAAACAAACAACAAAAAAAAACAAAAACAAAAACAAAAACAAAAAAAAAAAGAAGAGGCGTTTACTTAGGCTTACAATTTTAGGAATGTATAATTGTTTCAACAAGGCTCTGTGTAATAAACATTTTACAAGGTTTCAAACTTCCACCACCAACTAAAAACATACAAGCTTATGGAGGACAGCTCACATTCACACCACAATAGAGCCTAATGTGGTAACTTATTGAAAATAAGGCATTGCTGAATATTATTTTAACAAATCTATATAATACCTACAACCAAATAATATAAACAAATACTCTAAATATTTGTATATATAGGGCTGGAGAGATGGTTCAGTGGTTAAGAGCACTGACTGCTCTTCCAGAGGTCCTGAGTTCAAATCTCAGCAACCACATGGTGGCTCATAAGCATCTGTAATGGGATCTGATGCCCTCTTCTGGTGTGTCTAAAGACAGCTACAGTGTATTTATATATAATAAATAAATCTTTAAAAATATTTGTACTATAGGTAAATAAAATATGCACAGGAACACTTATATCCATATCCTTGGATTCTTTCTTTTTTGTTTTAAACTACTGCATACCTTTTAAAGTACAGCACATACAGTTGGCAAGAAGGTAGGAAAAATGAGGGATAAAGGTGGATAGAAGAAAGTGGGGCATAGAAAGGCAGATGTTAGAACATCACAGGCAACTGAGCAGTCTCTTGAGGATAAGTGGCCTCTGCTCCCCATAGGAAGCAGCCATAAAAGAGAATAGGAAGGCTTTCCTGTACACTTCTCTCTACTTCAGCCAATTCCTCATCTTACCCTCCATATAATACACTTGAAATACCAGCAGGTCCCACATCTTTGCTTTTCTTCAAGAGTATTCATCATGGAAAATTAAGAACAACACTGTAATCGGTAACAGAGATGCTAACATAATGGCTCTCTACAATGTATATCTAGTAAAAGGAAAATTCCAAGACTACAGAGTCAAATATTTTAATCTAGAGAGTTAAGAAACCAAGATTCAAAGCCTGGCATGGTGGTACATGTTTTTAATCCCTGTGCTCAGGATGCAGAGGCAGACAGATCTATGTGAACTGAGGGCCAGCCAGGCCTACAAGGTGAGGTCCTATCCCATGAAAAGAAGGAAGGAAGGAAGAAAGGAAGGAAGGAAGGAAGGAAGGAAGGAAGGAAGGAAGGAAGGAAGGAAGGAAAGAAGGAAAGAAAGAAAGAAAGAAAGAAAGAAAGAAAGAAAGAAAGAAAGAAAAGGAGGGAGGGAGGGAGGGGGAGAGGGAGAGAGAGAGAGAGAGAGAGAGGAGAAAGAGAGAGAGAGAGAGAGAGAGAGAGAGAAGGGAGAGAAGGAAGGAGGAAAGGAGAAAAGGAGGAGGGAGGGAAGGAGGGAGCCTAGGCTCCAACTTCATTTCTAGCTAGATATAAGAGTCTTCACCTTTTAGGATCATATTCTTTCTTTTAATATGGTCGAGGCAATGCCAGACAAAGTTTCACTGTTACCATTTTATGAACAAATGCTACATCCGTTTAGTCAGAATTCCCCAAAGAAACAGAACCTACATAATTATTATACTCATATATTTAATACACATATAGTTTACATATTAAAAGGGGATTTACTAGAGAGGCTTACAGGCTGTGATTTGGCTAGTCTAATAATGACTGTCTCCCCAGTGGAAAGACCAAGAAGCCAGCAGTTGCTCAATTCATGAGACTGGTTGTCACAGCAGTCCCAATCCAGTGCTAGACGCCAAGGAATTCCTAGATTGTTTGTGGTCTGAGTCTATGTTGGAACGCTGAAGAAGTAGGTTCTAACACAAGCAACAGGACACATGAACTTGCCTGTGAGAGTAAAGATGGGCAGGTGGGCAGGTGGGCAGGAATGCAAAGAGCAAAAGTTTCCTTCTTCCATGGGGGGGGCGGGGGGGGGGGCAGCCACCAGAAGGCGTGGCACAGATTTAGGGTGGGTCTTCTCCAAATGAGCCTATCAAGAAAATCCTTCACAGGTGTGCCCAGCTCCTTGGGCTTTAGTAGATTCCAGATGTAGTCAAGTTGATGAGCAAGATTAGCCATCACACAGTCCTAGCTGCACATTACGATTCCTTTCACAGTAACTTCTAAAACTTAACTTGCTTTGCAATGCAACTTGGCTTCTTCTTCTATACTTGTAATTTATTTATATATTATACTTACATATTGTTTGATATCATCTTTCCCAGCTAAATTGAATTACTGGATCCAACTTTCAGCTTTTCCCATAACTTCCAGGTCTACACAGAAAAAGGTGGTACTTATTTTCAAAACAATGCCAGCTAGACCACTGTCTAAAGATTATAGGTGTGTGAAGCACAGCTCCTGTAACTTAATCATAGTACTGCAGAAACACTGTAGAGCCACCTCAGTCTGAATCAGAGTTGCCCACCAAAATGCTACTAATTAGCTGAGTTTCAGCTGCCTCCAAATCTGGAAGAACAAGTGTGGGGCAGTGAGCTGTGCTTTGAACCCTGGAGACCCAGTAGGTGACTTATTGCCTGGAAGGGATGGCAGGTGTTTGGCCATGCCCCTTGGGCCCCTGGCTCCTGTCCCAGCTACAGCCTCCCACAGCCTCCTGCAGAGAGATGTGAGGCCATCAGTCACTTAGGGCAACACCCCAAGCTCCTGGTATTGTCTGGACTCCATCCCCACAGTTACCTAGCAACAGCCAGGTATGCTCCTCCCCACAGTTACCTGGCAACAGCCAGGTAGGCCTGGCCCACTATAAAAGGGGCTGCTAGCCCCCTCCTCACTCTCTTGCTCTTACTCTCTTACCCTTGCTCCCCCTCTCTCCACATTTCCTTTCCCCCTTTCTCCACGTGGCCATGGCCAACCTCTACTTCCCTCCTCTCTCCCTCTCTTTACCTTTCTACAATAAATGCCTTAAAACCATAGACTGCCTCTTCTCATTGGGATCTGCTATGCTAGAGCAATGGAGCAGGTCTTTCTCTAACAAGCAGCACATCTAGTCACTCACTGGAGGCTTCTCAGTGCCTCTAGACACTGCTACCAGCCAACCCAAGCTGCTCTAGCAAGACCAGGACTCTCCTCCCTGCAAGAACCTGCCAGAGCTCCCTCCTCCTCCTCTTTTCCCTTCGGCCCTGAGCTAGAGCCCATCTGCAGGTCCCCACTCTGTTCTCAGCTCTTTTGAAACATTCAGTGATGTCTGTGGTGTCTGGGAGCCTGAGAACCTGTTGTCCTTGGCCTCCATGCAGACCCGGGGACCCCAAGCCAATTCCAGCAGTTCTGCAGGGACCTCAGACTGTGCTCCCCAAACCCGGAGCAGGGTCCTGCCTGGTGGTGGTGATGGGGTGCACAGTCAAACTTCCCGCATCCTGCCTTGCCCAGAGGCCCTAGCCCTAGGCTGGATGCAATACCCCATTTCTAACCCACGAACAATCAGAAATGTTGTGGGCTTTGTTACATAGCACCATGGTAAGAGCCAACTGACAGTTCCTGCTTGAATATAGCCTTAACTGATAGTTCCTGCTTGCCTAGTCACCATTTGGAATGAACAGATACTCATTTACTATTGGCTAAATTGAATGACTAGCTTTTAAAAAGAATGTAGTAACTGGTTCACTGTGGGACAGTGGACCATGAGAGGAAGCCTGGTAAGGTGGAGCTAGGGCTTAAAGCCCCAGAGACCCAGAAGAGAAGGTAGGAACTTCTCCTGCTCACAATTCCAGGCCCCTGCCACAGCTCCCCATACAGAGAATTGTGGCTCTCAGTTACTTAGGGAGAGTGCCCACAAGTCCCTCCTCATGTAGATGATATATTTCAGGCCAAGCCAATAGGAAGCACCTGCTGTCAGACCCCAACCCACCCCAGAACTGCATATAAGATCCTATCCAGAAGGAATAAAGATGTGTGAGAACTACTCCGATGTCTGATAGCATCCATCACAAAAGCTCTAACACTGCCTGGGAAGAGAACACCCTCCTGAAGCTTTCACCTCCAGAAGCTCCCCTGCACTCTTACTTGACAGCCCACACTCCTGATAAATTAAATCAGAATCTTTGATGAGGTTCACCGCTGATCTTAGTTTCAAGCTCCACAGATGAGTTGAATATACTATCAAGGATGAGAACTGCTTGCCTTAGGATTATTTTGTTTGTTATTCTTTTTATGGTTTTAGAGCTTTATTGTAGAAAAGCAGGGAGAAAGAGAGAAAGTAGAAAGAGGGAGAGAGGCCGGCCATGGCCATCTGGAGAGAGGGGAAAAAGGGAGAGAGAGAAGGAGGGCTAGAGAAGAGAGTAAGAAAGGGGAGAGCTTAAAGACTTGTCATTGGGGTTTTACTGCTGTGAACAGACATCATGACCAGTACAACTCCTGTAAGGACAACATTTAATTGGGGCTGGCTTACAGGTTCAGAGGTTCAGTCCATTATCATCAAGGTGGGAACATGGCAGCATCCAGGCAGGCATGATGCAGGCAGAGCTGAGAGTTCTACATTTTGTTCTGAAGGCAACCAAAACAGGCTGGCATCCTCAGGCAAGGAGGTGGAAACTCTCTTTCACAATGGGAGGAACCTGGGCATAGGAGGAGACTTCTAAAGCCCCACCCCCACAGTGATACACTTCCTCTAACAAGGCCACACCTCTTAAGAGTGCCACTCCCTATGGGGCAGGCATATTCAAACACCACACTGATGTTCTAGGTTATGTGGGAGGCTCCTACATGTATCAATGAACATTCCATTTCCTAAAAATAAACACCACAATTTTAGGAAATGGAATGTTCCCAGCACAGTGTTTTTCAGTCCTACGTCATCAAGTCCTTTTCCAGCCTCTAGCTCTGTCTAATTCCTCCTTGAAACAGGATCAACCCTCAAATAACTGCAAAAACAGTGCACTCCTGTTGGTACATAAATCATCTCCGACTTTCTTCCAGAGAAAGCAATGTTTTCAATTATCCTTATGGCTCTTAATTCTTTAATCCAGCCCTCTCTGAGATACTAGATTACACATTTAAAGGCTTACTCAACATCTCATTTTCATGCTGAAAAATCTATTTATACTTCCTTTACTTGCTATTGATTTTTTTTTTCTCTTAGCTTTTGTTCACTGACCTCTTACACTAAGATGAATTGTAAACAGTCCTTGGAATAGTTAAGATATTCCATCCTTAAATTAAAAAAAAAATATTTTGTGTGTATAGGTGTTTTGCCTGAATATTATGTCAGTGCATGCTTGTCTGATGCCTGTGGGGTCTAGAAGTATGCATCAGATACCCTGGAACTGAAATCGCAGGTAGCTATAAGTTTCCACTAAGAACTGGGAATCAAACTAGAAGAGCAGATAGTGCTGCTATCCTCTGAGAAATCTCTTCAGCATATCACCCTTACTCTTTTTTTTCTTTTTTTTTTTGGGGGGGGGCAAGGTTTCTCTGTGTAGCCTTGGCTGTCCTTGAACTCACTTTGTAAACCAGGCTGGCCTTTAACTTAGACATCCACCTGCCTCTATTTTCTAAGTGCTAAGATTAAAGAAAGGTACATTCCATACTGCCCAATACCATCCTTCAATTTTTAATCTTGATTGAAGATACCAGAGTCAAGGGTACTGCTCCCCAAACACCTGAAGCTCTCTGGTTCCTGCTGCTTCCAATGAAATAATTCTGATTCAAAATGTATCCCAGCGATTGAATTAAAGTCTAGAAACCTTTGGAGAGTTATGGAGGGGAACTTAAAGCTAGTTACTAATCTATACTAGATTAAAAGCTGTGGAATGGCCAACATTCTAGGATAGAGAATACTATATACTGCACCAGATCCCCAGGAGAGTGTATGTAATCTTTGTGCAAAATACTAAAAGGTCCAAGAAGACAAACTGAACTATACTGAGCACTTAAATTATAAAATTCTTATACAAATTCCCACAGCAACAAGAAATGAGAGCAATTATATCATGAGAGTGAGTCTAGTTTAATCTAGATACCAAAACCACCAAGTATAAGGAGGTGACATTATAGGCCCACCTCTCTTATGAACATTGATTCCAAGAAAAGTACAAGGAAACTCTTTTTTTTTTTTTTTTTTTTTTTTTTTTTGGTTTTTCGAGACAGGGTTTCTCTGTATAGCCCTGGCTGTCCTGGAACTTACTTTGTAGACCAGACTGGCCTCGAACTCAGAAATCTGCCTGCCTCTGCCTCCCGAGTGCTGGGATTAAAGGTGTGCGCCACCACGCCCGGCTCCAAGGAAACATTTTTAACAGTTGGCAATTTCCTTCTTTATTATTATTTGGGGGGTCTCTCTGCCCCATCGCTGTCTCTGTCTGTCTCTCTCTGTCTCTCTTTGGAAAGTCAGTAATGTCAAAGAATGTTTTCCTGAAGCAGACACAGGTGAAAGGATGTTTTGCTAAAGCAAACATGTGAAAGGACACATGATGCTAAGAAGGAATATAAAATATAACCCAATAGATGGTGGATGATGCTGGAAGTTATGGTCGTCACTTGTTATAACTTCACAGAAAAAAAGCACCAAAAAACTTCTGGTGGTGTTCTGACAGCTTCTTGCCACTTCTGCAGACTTGGACCAATTGGCAGAATGATGTCAGCTAATACAGACTTACATGGAGTTTTGCTAAGATAGACTCATGTGGTACTTTGCTGAGTCAAGACCTGTGGGAAGCAAGACCTTAGGGAGGACGCGTGATGCTTGGAGGGAGTATAAATACGACTCAGTGGGCACTGACTGTGGGCTTGCATAGCTAGTTTTGCAATGAATGCTTCATTGGTCTCATGACTTCACTAATCTTCACTTTACAGAGAACTTCTCCTGGTGTCCCTGCTGGTCCTGGTCACTGCAGCTGACTTGTGCCAATTCAGCAGAAGCCTGGCTGTTTCTGCTGGGTCATGTTATCATTGCCATGCAATTCCTGCTTGCTGTCCTGACACTACTGACTGGACTGCTGGTATATATCCTGACAAGGCAGATTTAATTTGCTCCAAAGAACTATTTCTAAACAGGTCCATTTCCCCCATATCCTAATAACTGTCCTTTCCCACTACCTCTGGTAGGTGGTGAGCTAGAAGGGAGGTTAAAGCTTTTTGGAACCCTTATTAAAAGTAGGTTTTGAAAAATCAAAGCGTATAGCCCTGGCTAACCTGCAACTCAGCATTAAGAGAAGGCTGGAATCCAATTCATCCACCTACATCTGTCTTCTGAGTGCAAGGAAAAGAGGCATGTGCATACCTTGCAGCAGCTGGCAATCTGGATAAGACAGTTCTCATTTAGCATTCTAGATACTTTCTGCTAATTCCCAATAACAGAGTACATATAGAAATACACATATCGAATTAACTATGAAAATGAAAAGTACCTCCAGGTCTTTCCAAATAGTCCATAGAAAGGTACCTTTTCCACAGATTAAGAATCAGTGTTATAGGCAATCACACGAACACAGGAACAGAATACACTGAATAAAATAATAGTAACTCAACTATTGAAACTAAAAGGATTTAAACACATACCCTCTTTGCTACAGGAAGTTTATTGGGCCTATCAAATAGGGCACAGATAATTACTGCAAAGCAATTGTAACTGACAAGTGCTGAGAATTATAGAGTTGGAAAGCCATTATGTGGAAACCCTTCATAAAATGATGTTGAGAACAGTTACCAAATGATTAGTAAAGCCATTAAGTAAGAAGACAAAGGAAAACTTGACAAAAGAGCAGCCACACCTCCAGTACCTCAATCCACATGAGTTTATACTAAAAGTGAGGCAGGGAGACATTATATAAAGAAAAGTTCTTAGCCTCAACGATAAACTATTCTTTTTAAAAATAATAATAAAGAACATGAATCTCAAGAGCATTACCAGACTCTGTGATGCAGAAGCAATCAGCCAAAACCACAGAACAGTCTACAGGACAAAACCACAGGACACCCTACAGGACAAAACCACAGGACAGCCTACAGGACAAAACCACAGGACAACCTACAGGACAAAACCACAGGACAGCCCACAGGACAGCCTACAGGACAAAACCACAGGACAACCTACAGGACAAAACCACAGGACAACCTACAGGACAAAACCACAGGACAGCCCACAGGACAGCCTACAGGACAAAACCACAGGACAGCCTACAGGACAAAACCTCAGGACAACCTACCGGACAAAACCACAGGACAACCTATAGGACAAATTCCAGACTTCAGCAAGGCAGTGGCAAAGGGATTTAAAGAAATGAGGCAGTGTTTGTTTTCAGCTTTGAAAAGATTTAAAATGAGCAAGGGAGATAGAGAGATGTCTCCGTGGTTAAGAACACTGGCTGCTGCTCTTGCAGAAGATCCAGGTTTTATTTCCAGCACCCACTTGGTGCCTCACAACCATCCTTAAATCCAGTTCCAGGAGGTCTAACACTCTCCTCTGGCCTTGGACACTAAGCAGGCACATGGTCCAGAGACATACATGTAGGCAAAACACTCATGCCCATAAGATAATCCCAGCACTCGGGAGGCAGAGGCAGGCGGATTTCTGAGTTCGAGGCCAGCCTGGTCTACAAAATGAGTTCCAGGACAGCCAGGGCTATACAGAGAAACCCTGTCTCAAAAATACCAAAAAAAAAAAAAAAAAAAAAGCTATTAAATAAAACTCCACATCATGCCAGGGTAGGTTTGTATTTCGGGGAGGGGGTACTCCACCTCCTCAGAAGAGAAGAGGAGGGAAATGGGAGGAATATGTGAGGGAGAATAGGAAGGGCTGTGATCAGTATATAAAGTGGATAAATAAATTAATGGAAAAATCCACATCAATTAGATTTTCAAGAAAGCTGCAAAGAAGTAAAGCCTCACGTCATTTACTTGATAAGGTAACTCTCAGAAACCACATCAAACAAAATACTTAATGATGAAGTGTTAGAAATATTCTCAGTTATTCTCACTTAAGGAAGTAAATAAGGATGTATAATGTTTCTACAATCTTATAGTGGATGTCCTGTTCAATGCCTTAAGAAAAATATTTTTAAAGAAGGTAATGGAATATTCCAAACCTTTTAACGAATGACCAGACAGTTATGGTGGTGCATGCCTTTAATTCAAAAGCAGCCTGGTCTATATGGTGGGTTCCAGGCCAGCCAGGGCTGCACAGGAAGACCTTGTCTCAAAAAATAAAAAATAAAAAAGGGGTAGTAGGGGTGGTATGATCCTTATTCTGAATGAAATTCTCAAAAAATTTTAAATGAAATGATATAATTTCTATACATGGAAGTGGAACTGTGATGACTGGATAATGCGTTTTTCATTGCTACTTCAAAACTACAATTTTGCTACTGCTAAGAATTATAATGTAAACATCTATGTTTTCTAAGGGTCTTAAGTGACCCCTGTGAAAGGATCATTTGACCCCCAAATGGGTCACCACCCAAAGGTTGAGAACTGCTAATCTATAGAAATATTTTTCATATGTCATAGCTGTTATTATAGTTTGCAATTTTCTATTTATAGTACACCAGGAACTGTAGCTTTAATGTTTAACATCCTACTTTTAATATGAGTTCTTAAATGCTTTAATCTCCCTTCTAGCCCACCACCCACAACAGGTAGTGGAAAAGAAAGGTAATTAGGATATGGGGAAAGTGGGCCTGTTTAGAAATAGTTCTTTGGAACAAATCCCATCTGCTTTGTCAGAAATCAGCAGTTCAATTCACAGAAGGCAGCAGCAGCAACTCAAGCCACTTGAAAACCCTTCACGGATTTACCAGCAGGCCAATTCAGTAGTGTCAGGATAGCAAACATGAATCTGGAGAGGTGGCAGAAATAGCCAGGCCTCTGCCAAATTGGTACAAAGTCAGTGGGACCAAACAAGACCAGCAAGGACACCAGAAGAGTTCTTTGCCATGCCTCTTTCAACAAAGCAAAGATGCTAGACCAACAAAGCATTGCAAAGCTAGCTATGCAAGTCAGCACTCACTGTCTATTGAGTCCTATTAATATTTCCTCTAAATATCACATGTCTTCCAGTAGTGTCTTGCCTCACTACGTGTCTTGCCTTAGCACATGAGTCTGTCTTAGCAGAACTCCATGCGAGTCTGTATCAGTTGACATCACTTTGCCCATTGGCCCTTGTCTGTGGAAGTGACAAGAAGTCACCAGCAAACTACCAGAAGTTTTTGGTTGTGTTTCTTTCTATGGAGTCACAAGAAACAGCTCAGCAACACCATGTAAGATGAACTAGTACATGTGTGTCATCGTTAGTGAAGAATCCTTCATCACACTTCCATTCGCAAGCTTGCTCTAGCAAAACATCCTTTCACCTGTGTTTGCTTCAGTAAAACATTCCTCCATGTGTCTGCCCCAGCGAAACACCATCCCCCAGAAGTGACTTTCCAAAGAAACCATAACATTCCACTTCTGTGGGACATTTTTTCCTAATTGAGAGTTGATATGTGAGGACTCAGTTCATGGTGGGCTATGCCACTGCTTAGTTAAAGATCGTGGGTGCTATTAAGAAAGCAACTAGGTAAGCCAGTAGGCAGCACTCCTCTATGGCCTCTGTACCAGCTCCTACCATCCAGCTTCCTGCCCTGACAGCCTTTGATGATGAACTGTGATGTGGAAGTGTAAGTAAAATAAACCCTGTCCAAGTTAGGATTTTACTGCTGTGAAGAGACACCATGACCAAGGAAACTCTTATAAAGAACAACATTTAACTGAGGCTGGCTTTCAGGTTCAGAGGTTCAGTCTATTATTATCATCAAGGCCAGAGCATGGCAGCATCCAGGCAGATGTGGGGCTGGAGGACCTGAGAGTTCTATATCTTCATCTGAAGGCTGCTAGCAAAATACAGGCTTCCAGCTAGGAGGAGGGTCTCATTGCCCACCCCCACAGTGACACACTTCCTCCAACAAAGCCACACATACTCCAACAAGGCCACACCTGCACCTGCACATAGTGCCACTCTCTGGGCCAAGCATATTCAAACCACCACAAACCCTTTCCTTCCCACGTTGCTTTCGGTTCTGTTGATTCCTCACTAGTAATCCTAAGATTCTTTTGTAGACTAAGGACCAGTGTATCCCCAGAAACATTCCAGGTTTTTGATCCCTGAAGGTCTGAAAACTGAAGCTGTCAGCACCCTGAATAAGAGACAACTACTATGTGGACAACTCCAACTTCTGAGATGCCAGCATTAAGGACAGAGTAACTACCACGTTCTTGGGTGATGCAGCTGTTGTTGCTGTTTTAGCATAAGTTAACTTAAGAAATTAATATATGTATATATTCATATTCATTCCACTGGTTAGCTGACTTAAATATGTATATACCTGTAGTCATCCCATTGGTTCTGTTCCTCTAAAGAACACTAATAATACTCTATCCTTACCATCTTTAAGCGGGGAAGGGATGGTGTGGTTTTGCTATATAGCTATGGCTGGCCACGAACTTACTCTCCTGCCTCAGCCTCCTGAGTGCTGGGATTACAGGCAAGTGTCCAAAAATATAGCACTAGTTTTTCTCCTTTTCTGTGAATGTTCAGTCATGTTTACTTTCTTTTTTCTGAGACAGGGTCTGTTTATGTATGTCTGGCTATCTTAGGACTCGACATGTAGAATAAGCTGGCTTGGAACTCAGAGGTTCTCCTTCCTCTGCTTTCCAAGTGCTGGGATTGGAGGTGTGTTCCACTATACCTGGCCTTATGTTTACCAATTTTAATCTAGCACTTATGGTCTAGCTACTCCAGGTCACTCCACCTATATGTATCACTACTACTACTCCCAAACCCCCTATGAAACATACAGCACCCTTACCCCCTTCATCAAATATGGAAAGGAAGGGGTTATTTGAGAAGATCTCATTGTATAGTCTAGGCTGGTATTTGGAAATCTTCCTACTCTACCAGGATTCCAGAAAATAACTGGACTAGACCATTTTATCAACATTGGTCCTTAAACTTGATTACCCCATACCAGGGTTAGCTACTGCTAAGACCCTGTGGGCAGATGATAAGACAGGAATCTGCTGATCTGGGTTCCAGGACCGTCCTGTTCTAAGGAAACCTTAATGATCTTTATGTCATATGATTACTGAATGGATTAAATATGCCACTCCATCTCAAGTGCTTAGCATGGTGTTGGGCACACGCTGAGAAATCCATCAATGACAGTCTTGTGATTCAGAAAGTGCTAATTTTTGATAACCTGTTCATCTTGTTTATGATTTCCATGAGACCCAGGGACTGTGTTTCTTATAATGGCTGCTGAACCTGACACGGACACTAACAATACGTGATTTGATGAATAGATGAATGAATGAATGAATGAATGAAGTGGACAATATCTTTAACTAATGGCTCAACTAAGAGTCTCTCCTCTGCCATGTAAGAAATGTACATGTAGTAGTTCAAAGAGAAGTCCACAATAGAGGAAGGTGGCATATAGGATAGGTGGGTTGCCCTACCAAATGACTTACTCCTTAGGAAATGGAATGTTTTTGTCACTTTCCTATATAGATATATGAGAATCTGTCAAACAGCTGATCTGACTTTTAAAATGGAATTATGTGTTTGTGGCTTGTACAGCTAGTGAGTAAATAGGATGGAAGGAGAGGTCTGAACAGGAAATCTCAAAAATAATGAGAGCACAAATAGGGCGGCATGAGGGTGCGTAGCTGTAATTCCAGCACTCTGAAAGGCTGAGGCAAGCAAGTAGAGAGTTCTAAACCACCTTGGGCTAGGTAGCAAGACTGTCTACCAACAACAACGACGACAAAAGTGTGAAAATAGATGGGGAAGGCAGTGCTCTGAGTGAAATGTGAAGGATCATTACCCTAAACAAAACATCTTAGGGAACTGATAAAGTAACTGTCACATCATTTCCCTCTATGTTGAATTTTAAAGTGTTCGTGATGATTGTATCCTCATATCCCAACATTCTTGGTGGTAGCTAAGCCAATTACACTTATATAATTGTATTCACAAAGTTTATTTAATGCAAATCCATACTGTTTAGACAAGAAGAGACCTTGAAATTATCTGTCTAAAGCCAGACACAGTGAGACACATCTGTAATATCAACATTTGAGGAAACTAAGCCAGGAGACTCATGAGTTTGAGATAAACCTGGCCTGGCACGCATGATGGCAGAATGGATAAAGATGCTTGTCACAAAACCTAAAACCCTGACTTCAGTCCCTGGGACTCACATGGTGGAAGGAGAGAATGAAAACAGACTCCTGCAACTTGTCCTCTGACTCCCACATGTACTCCATAGCACAAGGACACCACACACACACACACACACACACACACACACACACACACACACTGATAAACAATTTCTTGTTTTAAAAATTATTCATGCTGGAGAGATCCCTCTGTTAAGAACACTTGCTGCTCTTCCAGAGGATCACAGTTCAGTTCCCAGCACCCATGTCTGGCAGCTTAGAAAGATCAGCAATTCCATTTCCTAGGCATCTGATTCTGTCTGCTGTCCTCCACAGGCACCTTCAGATCTCTCTCCCTCCCTCCCTTCCTCCCCCCCCCCCTTTTCTCTAGCACACACATAGAGAGAGAATAGATAATTACTCGTGCAGTACAATTTATAGTTGAAAACCTAAGAGGGCAGAACATTTGGCCCCTGTGATTCTCTGACTGAATCCATTCCAACCTACTGTTTTATAGGGGCTGGTAATAAGGAAAGGACACATCTGACAATCAGCAGGAGGGAAGGAGAACAAAACTTCTTCAGCAGACACTGACTTTACTTCCTTTTGCTTCCTACGGCTCCCACCTTTACCTCAGGAAAATCAAACCTTATAGAAGGGCTTTACTCCATCATTCTGGCATCCCTATACTTTCCAAGTAAGCCCTGCAGGCAATGTCCCACAGCAACTCTGAGTCTTAGAAGAAAGCCTGTGATTCCCTTCCCAGAGCACTGGAGACTGGGAGATGGGAAGGAACAGCTTCAAGGCCATACTCATAGGAAAGCTGTCATCAGTCGATTTCACTTTGCCTCTGATCATATGGGTTCTGATGATCCAAGGCTCAGAATAGATCATAGAAAATAAAGCCAATTCATAAGTGTGTAAGTAGAGTAATGGAACACTCTAACACACACAGCAGTCCTAGGGCCTTTTGGAGGGTGAAAATTCTTCATATATGGGACAAGAGCAACCCAAATCTACAGGTAATGACTGCTTTTGTCCCCTTCGTTGAATCTAAAAGCAATTAATTCATTGTATCTTGAGCACTGTACCAGTTAGGTCTTGGACTTAGTGTCATGCCTTGTGTACTTCAGCTGCTTGCTATAAATTTCACATTTCTGGTATATTACAGCACCTTCCTTTATCCCTGAAGGAGCTGAGCTGAACAAAAAGATGTAAATTATAATGGGTTGTTTCCTGCCAGTCTGCATCAAAAGGAAAGTTGTATTTTCTGGGTTTTCTAATCTAGCTGGAGACATGGCAGATCTGCTCTGCAGCGTGTTATGAGGTCTGCTTCTCAGATAGCAGAGTTTGCATCTCTATTCCATCATCTAAAAGATCCATTTTGTTCCAAAATATGTCTACTGTAAGCATGTCACCACACTGCCAGCTGACAGATTATTTACTTTTTTCTTTTTCTTTTTCTTTTTGAAGGCTGATTTCAAGCTCTCTCTGTAGCCTTGAGCTTCCGATTCTCCGGCCTCCACCTCCCAAGCACTAAGCTAACAGGCATATGCCACCACATCTGGCTCAGCTGACCCTTGAAAACCTGAAAAATTAAAAATTTGCCCTCCTTACCTTGTCACCACTGAATCATATCTTTGCAATTGATAAGAATGTTACTTTCCATTCTCAATGCGGTGAGAAAATACCTGATAAAAGCAATTTAAGAAAGGGCTGCTTCTGACTTGCTGGAGGATCAAGTCCATGAAGGTGGGGACATTATGTCAACAGAATTTTGAGGCAGCTGGTCCCATTGCATCCACAGTGAGAAATGAGAGCGAGAAACACAGCCCTCAGCTAGCCCTCTCCTTTGTATTTCGTCTGAAACCCCAACCTATGGAATAGTGCTGTTCAAATTTACATTGATTCTTCCCTGAAGTGGAAACTTAAGGGTTCTTTGGAAAGTCATGTGTCAGATGTTTTGCTGGGATAAACATGTGAAGGAATGCTTTGCTGAAGCGGACATAGGTGAAGGCTAAGGCAGACTCCTGAAGGAACGTTTTGCTGAAGCAGACAAAAGTAAAAGGATGTTCTGCTAAAGCAAGCACATGAAAAGACATACAATAAGGTTTCTTCACTAACTACACACGTGTATTGGGCCACTTTACATTGCATAGTTGAGCTCCATTTGTGGGGACTTCATAGAGAGAATCGCACAAAAACAAAACAAAACAAAACAACAAAACCTTCTGGTGGTGTGCTGCAGTTTCTTGCTACCTCTGCCACCTCAGGCTGATTGGCATAGTGATGTTAGCTGAGGCAGCCTCATGTGCTCAGGCAAGACCCGTGGTGAGGAAAGATCCATGAAGGACATGTGAGATTTGGAGGGAGTATAAATAGGACTCAACAGTGACAGAAGCTTGACTTGCCTTAATAGCTAAACACTTCTTAGTCTCCTGTCTGCCCTGATCTTTGCTTCACTGAGAAAGAGGCACAGCTGAGAACTTCTCCTGGCATCCCTGTTGGTCTGAATTCCTCCTGCTGACTTGTGCCAATTCAGCTGTTCCTGTTAGGTTGTGTCAACACTGCTGTTGTCCCGACACTAGACTGCTGGTATATCTGTGAAGTATTTGCAAGTGACTCAAGCTTCGGCTGCTAACCTGTGAACTGAACTGCTGATTTCCTGACATGGAAGAGGGGATTTGCTCCAAAAAAACCATTTCCAAACAGGTTCACTTCCCCTGTATCCTTTCTTTTTCACTAGCTCTGGTGGGTGGTGGGCTAGAAGGGAGATAAAAGCACTTAAGAACCATCATTAAAAATAAGGTTTGAAGAAATTAAAGTAACACTTCCCACTTCAATTGACCCTATGCAGAAACTTTCATAGACATGTCCAGATATTTGTGATTCTAGATTCTGTTAAGTTTACAACATTAATACACAAGATAGGGTTATTTAATTTGCCAGCATTCTTCTAGTAATACATTATTGGTGACTAATTTATCAATTCTTCCCTAATTGTTCCCTGATTTAAGAAGCCGGGTTTTAGGGCTAGAGAGATGGCTCAGTGGTTAAGAGCAATGGCTGCTCTTCTAGAGGTGCTGAGTTCAATTCCCAGCAACTACATGGTGGCTCACAACCATCTGTGATGTGATCTGGATGCCCTTTTCTGGCATGTCGGTGTACATGCAGATAAAGTACTCTGTAGGAATAAATTTTTCAACCTAATTTAATAAGGGTTCAACCTTCCATCTAGCCCACCACCCACCAGAGGTAGTGGAAAAGAAAGGTCATTAGGATACAGGGAAGTGGACCTGTTTAGAAATAATTCATTAGGGTGATTCCAAACTTCATTGTTCTCAGTTCAGTCCACTAGCAAACACCAAACATAAATCAGCAGCTACAGTAAGTCCACTCAGCAGACACTACACAGGAATCAGCAAGGGCAGTTCAATCCAAAAGAAACTGCAAGACTCACCAACCAGCCTGAGTCTTCAGGAAGGACAAGAAGCCACAGGAATGTCACAAGAAGTTCTCTGGCGAGTTTCAATGAAGTTACCACAAGTGAAGCTCAGCAATGCAATGTAAGGCAAGCCAATACATGTATGATGTCAGCAAAGAATATCAAGATGGAGCAAATCAAACCAATGCTCAAACTCCCACTGTCTCTGGGGTCATATTTATATTCTTTCTAAACATCATGTGTCCTTCCATGTGTTTCCTATATCAAAACATCTTTTCACCTGTGTCTGCTTCAAAACATTCTTTCATGTGTCTGCTTTAGCAAAACATCCTTTCACCTGTGTGCCCCAGCAAAACATCATTTGACATAACTGACTTTCCAAGGAAACAAGAAGTTTCCACCTCAGTACTCATATACATTAAAATCAATCTCAAATTAAAAAAAAAAAAAATAAGGCCTGTTTTTCAGTAACAATGTTAAGAAGACTTCATGAGAGGGTTGGGTCAGAAGTTAAGAGCCTGAAAAAGCCTGATTACATATGTGATGATGCTAAAGTTACCAGAAACAAACCTGACAATGGACAGGGAAGCCTACTTGTCAGTTTGCTGATCAGCTTCTATTCTAATTTTATTTATCAACATTTCCCAAGAATCCACTATGCACTACTCTCTATCATACATCTTGGTAAGAGCTTCTATTCTCATCTGTGTGTGTCTAAGAAATATTTCCTTTCTCAATTACTAATAACTCAGCAAATTCAGAGATCTAAAACTATATGGGGAAATTATTGAACTATGTACTTTATTATAAATATTAAAAATATTTTTGATCTAGCTCTCTTGCCCCCTTCCCAGTTGTGAAAATAATGCAAGGAACATAATGGGGAATAAATGCTTCTTTTTTGAGTAAATGCTTCTTTTTTTTCTTTTCTTTTCTTTTCTTTTTTTTTTTTTTTTTTTTTTTTTTTTTTTTTTTTTTTTTTTTT
>LR755144.1:689620-816431 GCA_902729485.2 Mus minutoides | reverse complement strand
ATGCTCGGCTGAGTAAATGCTTCTTAAGTGACCAGACCAAATAAGTTACAAGCCTATACTGTGCTCAACAGTTATAAGACAACTTTGATCCTCCATGCTGGGAAATTCATAGCTAGCATGCCATACATGTTGCTCAACTAAGTATGGTGCAAAGTCACTGACATTCTGGGACTGCTTCTGTTCCTAGGTAGGGGGACATGAAGGACCCTTGCTTTTTCTATCACACTGAATGAAGCTGGATTTTCCAAAAATCACAACACACACACACACACACACACACACACACACACACACACACACAGACACACGTGCATGCTTTATCAAAACCTCATGCCTTTAATCCCAGCACTTGGGAGGCAGAGGCAGGTGGATTTCTGAGTTCGAGGCCAGCCTGGTTTACAAAGTGAGTTCCAGGACAGCCAGGGCTATACAGAGAAACCCTGTCTCCGGGGAAAAAAAAAAAAAAAAAAGAAACCTTAGTTGCATACAACAGCTTCATATTTAGTAGTCATTCAGGCTACTATTAAAGCATTAAATCCCTTGTGTTTCAAGTTTCTGTCCCCTTTGTATAATAATTCCTTTGTCTTTGAGCTATGCATCCTTGATCTGACCACTTTCCCTTTGACTGATTCACTCCATGTTGCATGACACTTTAGGTCTCAGTGCAATGGCAACTCTGAATAGAATATGGCTAATCCAGGCCCAAGGAACCTTTTAACTCTTTCAGGCTCCTCCTACAGGCCTGATGTTTAACAATAAGTCAGTCAGCTCACTTCATTTTTTTTTTTTTTTTTTTTTTTTTGGTTTTTCGAGACAGGGTTTCTCTGTATCGCCCTGGCTGTCCTGGAACTCACTCTGTAGACCAGGCTGGCCTCAAACTCAGAAATCCGCCTGCCTCTGCCTCCCAAGTGCTGGGATTAAAGGCGTGCACCACTATGCCCGGCTAGCTCACTTCATTTTGATCATGTTCTGGTCTTAATGGATTCTAGCAATGGGAGGTTAATCGCTCTTTAATTTTTGCCTTCTGCCACAATATCTGAAGCCAAATGAATCTAGTTTCCTTGGACCTTCATTTCATTAGACGTAATAACTATATACTTCTCCTAAAATCAAATTCTTCATGATTGGACCTCAAAGTTAAGACCTTCTAGATCTTCAGTTGCTAAGCTCTCTACCAATTACATGCTTATTGGTACACACAATTCTTTCCACCCTGAGTCATTTACCAAATTCTGGAAACTCATGACCATCATTTATTCTTTCCCCCATTAAATTCCAATGAAAGACAACCAACAACTCATGAATACATATATATTTATTTAATTCATAATATAGCATTTGGATGGGTTGGGATCTTTAGAGAGGGTAAGACTGTGTAATCCACAGGTGCTCATATTTCTGTTACTAGGAGAGACACTATTGGTCCAGAGCTCCCAGTACAAACAAGCCTGGGGTAAAGCATTTGATAAAAAATAGTCCAACAATAGTCTAATAAATATTCTAGCCAATAACAATAACACAGCATATTTCTGAAGCTGGCAGACCACACCATAAAAGGCAGTTTTGCCTGACCTGATGGCAATAAATCTGGCCAACTTGTAATACACAGCCAAATACAGCCCAATGGCTCTGAGGCTGGAATTGGCTTCAGGAGCTACAAATAAGTGTGGGAGTGGTTCGTGTCTACCTGCCTCACATTGCCCATTCCTTGATAGAAGGGGTTCCAGCATCTAAGCTTGTTCAAAAGTCCATCCATGAACTGATCCATCCAGGTAGTCATACACAAATATGTAAACTGAGAGAATTCACCTAGAATGTCTGAGCTGAAAAGCATATATAAGTGATTTTGTTACAATATGAACTTCACTGCATCCAAAGACACACAATGGAATTACATAATAAAAACACAGCCAGATGCAGTTACTCTTATAAGTAGCAAGAACATCAATGTGGCATTAAAATTTCTTTTGTAGTCTCAAAACAAGCTTTGCTTCAGTTTGTGCTTTCTTTAATAAGACAATATAAAAAGTGGAAACAAGCATAAATTGCAGACAGAAAATAATTTTCTAGGAGAAAAAAGTTCTGAATAGTTAGATCGAGTAAAGCAACAACAACCATGTTTATGGAATCATCTTTCTTGAAGATATTAAATGGTCATATTCCATTTGTGCAACTGGCTTTAGCTAGAGTTAGCCTGTGCTCCCTTGCCAGTGTTCTATGAAAGTCTTTTAAGTTTACTGAAGTAAATATCTGGAACTCACCATAGCCCTCTGAGTGATTTACCACCATTTTGTCTCTTGGAAGGCATTACTTGCCTCAGAAGCTAGCATTTCAGAGTCAAGCTTTATTGCTTCCCACGAACCTCATTTTAAGTTTTCAGTTTATTCAGTAGGCTTAACTCTGCCTGTAATAAAAACTCAAATCTACCTTCAAGAACAACGTTCACTGAAGTTCATGAAAATATGAAATGTAACTGGCAGAACGATACCACATGCTCCAAAGACAATTCTCCATGATAACTGCCAATCTGGAACAATGTTCATTTGTATGTATAAGCCCTGGTACATTTACAAAATAATAGCAATACAGACTAAAGTAACCAACTTGCCCCCAAGAATAACAAATCCCACAAATAGACATCACAGTCAAAGAGCAATTTGGATTGTTCATTTCTTCGTTCATACATTCTTTCAACAAACATTAGCCAGCCAACTGCTTTGTTCCAGACACTGTTCTGGGCCTTAAAAATACAACAAAAGCCACAGTCCTTACCCCCAAGGTAGTCTCATTCTAAGGAAGATTGTTCTTCTACATTAAACTTTGTGTGATTCCGAATAACCTGAGAAGCTTGTCTCAAATATAAGTTTCCTTATGTTCATATAGTTTAATTAAGTGTATCAGGGGCAGGGGCCAAGAATCAATTGTCTTAAGGAATAAATCACTAACAACACTTCTAAAATGATTCTTTAAAGGGTGGCATTCTGAAAACACTGCCATATTATTGCTGGCTGGGGAGGGTGCTCAGTGTGCCATGGAGTGCTACAGGGAGCCACAAAATTGAATTTGGGGGAATCACTAGTTAGCTGAGAGAAGATGGGATGAGGAAAGGTAGTCTAAGCTGCAGTCCAAAGTAGAATGCGGAACTAAAGCTTTGTTCCCAGGACTAAAACATAAAGAACACACACACGCGCACGCGCACACACACACACACACACACACACACACACACACAATGAATGGTGTTGGGGAAGAGATGAACGTTGGTGGCACACAGTGAATGCCAGGCGCTGTGCCAGGCAGCTGATACATACACACTAACCTTTTTGCAGCTTTACATCATAAACTGGGGATCATTTTACAGAAGAGGAAACAGGTTTGAAGAAGTGCTTTCCTGAGGTCACACTGCTAGTTAAATGGCAGAGAAGCTAGGGCTATTTCAATTACAAGGCTGGGAGTTTTATCATACCACAAGCCAACTACCAGCTGTTCAATTTTTACTGAGGTTGCCCATTTCCTGATGAGCTATAAGGTACATATAATCTTTGAAGCCAGAGAACCTGACTTTGCTACCTGGCATGTAAATCTAAGCCTTTCTTTTGTATTGGCACAGATCTTGCTTTTTTTTTATGGTAGATAAGCAAATAGTCTGTAAGGATCATTAGGTGAGATTTACAGAGATATGTTGTCTCTTGTGCATAAGAGTGAGACATTTGACACCAAGGTCTGCATTCTAGTAATATGTGTATTCTTTGCAGCAGTAATGCGGCATCATTGAACAAATTAATAAATAAGAATCCACCATGCTAGTAGAACAAGGGGCTAACATTTGACACTGTATCAAGGCTACATACAATCCAGGGAATGGCTACTACTATCATTTAACAATTACACAGTAGTAATCATTTTACAAGTACCAAGAAGCAGATTTGGCTCCTGGTATTTCTCTGGCATTTCCAATTAATCTCTGCAACAGAACTGGTGAAATCACAGGCTGTGAAGCTCAACTTCTGTGATGAAAACGAGGATGGAATTTATGTTTTTATTTGTCATGGAGGGGATGCAAGTGAATGAATAGTATAAACAAAATTCCAAAAATAATGAGTGTTGAACCTATTGAGGAAAACAGCATTTCAGTGCTTCATCTGAAAATATAAGTACATTTGTATACATATAGTTGTTGAACCTGTAACACTCCATTCTTACTGTTCAAGTAAGGCGAGTTCTGAAGAAACTCCATTATGCAACTCTATTCTTAAGCCTAAGTCTAGTAACTTTGTATTTGAGAATAACAAAATATTTCTTTGAAATATTCTATGATAATTTTTAACAATTCAGATGAATCTCCTCCATTAAGCAGAATCAATGAAATTATGCTACACGAGACACTTCTCTACCAGAATCAATTTTCTATGTAGCATTAGCATCTCTTGTGCAATCTTGTCCCCAGATCTCTTCTCATCTAACCAAGAGCTCTTCTCACTTCCTGTGTCTTGATTGCATGTGTTTGTACATGAGACAAGAGAGAGAGGAAAGAACAGCTGTAAGGGAAGGAGAGAGAAATGCTGGCTAACCGTGATGGTTTTACCTAAGAGTTAGGAATGGACAGTGTCATTTATTTTCCTTTTCCATATAGTTCTTATTTAAATGGGCAAATTAAGTTTTATTGTGTATACATAATAGATAAAAATTATCTGTCATTTTGCTCATAAAATGAATTCAGTCATTTTATATATTATATATGCACATATATGATGTTCTCAAAACACCTTGTTTGTTAGTTTATTAAAAAGTGACATATAATAAGTGATAATTTGACACTGTGCAAATTCTATCTGGTCAAACTAGCCATTACTAGAAGGGCTAATTCCTAACACTATCATTTATACTCCCAAATCACTGGGAATTTTAAATTCTCCAATGACGACAGAGATATTCTCTAAAATTCTTCCCTGTGGCACAAACCCAGACTATTCAGATTAATTTGTTCTGAGTAACTCAATACATGAATTCAAACATAAGTTTTAATGCACAAAAATTAAATCTACAATATCTAGTTACTTCGGGTGCTTCCAATGGACTTTAGTTTGTATCTCATATATGGAGCACTAATGGCGGCTTCAGAGGGAGAAGTGCTGAACCTGAGAGCCAGTGACTTACATGCTCTCTTGACACTAATGGCAAGCTTTCATCCCCGACACATAAGGGGATTCTTGAGGCCTGCAGTTGCATTCCTGCCGCTCAGGATAATCAATAAAATCAGGGGCAGGCAAGCCAGACAGAATCATTAGGGATTTGTTCCAGATTGTAAATGTTGGACAAACTGGAAGAATGAAGGTAACATCAAAAGTATGAAGATGGAGAGAGTTAGCTGGGTCATAGAAAGACAGCATGTTGTTGTCATAATCGAGGAGGACACCTAGACGCTTCAACTGTGGGGGCACATCCACCAGCATTTCCTTGTTGTTATGCCGAACCACGAAGTTACTGTTGCATCGAGAGAAGACCCAGGAAGAGGCATTCTTGCCAATCCACTCATTCTTTGGAGCTGATTTGTAGGCAATACCGATCGCATACCTAAGACAGTGAAGAAGACAGAAACATTTATTAATGATGGCAGTTGTTTAGGGTCTAGGAGTGACTAACTATGTGCTTCTTCCTTAAAGCGTTTATACTTACATGCAGAAAACTAATATAATCAGAGCTTGTAAAGCCAGCAACTAGAGTGATACAGCACTTCCCATCTCCTAGCCCAGTATATTTTCCAAAATTTTATCTTCTAAAACCTGGCAAAATTTTCTAGGACTACTTCTTATCAAATATCTCTTAACCTTGACTTCCTAGTATTTTTATTTAGCTGTTCAATCGAATCTCCTAAGAACCTAAAAGCAGAGAGGATGAGAGAAAGAAAGAAAACAAACTCCACTTACCATGTTGAAGAACCCATGACCACCTCCCAGTAGTGGCAGCCACTGTCGATGAATATATTTCCTGCTGCCCCATAACACCCTGTGCCACTAAATCTCTCCGGAGTATGGCTCTTCTTCAGAGAGCTCTCATCCTTCTCCATCTGCAATCCGTCATTGGAGATCTTCAACTTCTTGTGAGTCATTTTGGGATCTAGTTTAAATGGTTGGCCTGAAAAAAAAAGTGAAAGAAAAGGGGAACCCCCCCATGAAGAAACATCATCATGATGAACTGTACCCTTCCCCTCCAGGACCATCATTAGCAGAGGATCCTCCAATATGATCTAGGTTGGCTGCAGTTTGAACTATATTACAAAAGCAGGCAAGAGTGTCAATTTGCAACTAAATAAGACGTCATCCTCCCATAGAATAGCCTTCATGCATTATTTCCCTCTCTGAGAAAAAAATGTGGGTATCTCATTTTGCTGGAAGTCACATTCCAATCACACAGGAGAAAGTGTTCCCATCATGTATTATGATATTAAAAGGGACCACTTGAAGTCTCACATCCTCAAATGTGAGAGCTTCAGAGAGCTCTCATCCTCCATCCTCAATCCATCATTGGAGACCTTCACCTTCTTGGAAGTCATTTTGGTATCTAATAAACTATTGGTCTGAAAAAAAATGTAAAAGAATGTTTTATTTTCACAAATGGTTTGGGAGTTAGGTAAATTTTTAAGGAGTGTTAACAATGTTTGAGGTAGGAAAGTCT
Organism: Mus minutoides; assembly: GCA_902729485.2. Taxonomy (NCBI): domain Eukaryota; kingdom Metazoa; phylum Chordata; class Mammalia; order Rodentia; family Muridae; genus Mus; species Mus minutoides. The sequence continues at coordinate 809,756 of LR755144.1, read as the reverse complement.
GTCTTAATGAGGCAATTACTCACAAAAAAAGTGAGAAAAGCTCAGCAACAGGAGATGTTTCCTTTTTGAAATTGGAGTGCACATATTAGGTAAGCTGTTCCATCATCAATGATGGATGGTGCTTCACTACAGAAGCATATAACAACCATACGACAAAAACACCGTCCAATGACCCTGAGTTCTGGGTATCAAAAGGCTTTAGTGTGCAATATGCCTCTGTGATAGACACTGTGTGTTTATTCCGCATCCATTCCTCATCTTTTTTCCCTCTCTCACTCAGTCTCCCAGCCACCCCTGCTGCTAGGAATAGTTAATAAGAAGGAAACTGAAGTCAAGCAGATTGGAAGAAAATTCTGATTAAGCTCCTGTTTCATTGATTAAAAGATCGCCAATGTTTTCCCTTCTTCCTATCTTGAAGGGAAATATGGCATCGGAGGTTGCACTGGCCATCTTGTGGCCTTGTGGGTAAACACAAAGAAGGAGCTTCAAGCTTTCATGAGATCTCAGAGCTGCTATACTAGCCATGAACAGGTTGCCTTCAAACTTCTTACAATTTGTGACAGGAACTTAAAAAAAGAAAAAGACAAACAAACAAAAACCACTATTCACTTAAACTCATTGGAAATCCTTGCTAGAACTCTGTAGGTTTTGATCAAGAGCACTCTTAAAAATATGGCTTCCCTATGGTAGAGCTTTGCTGGATCATCACAAGTAATACTCTTTAACTCAATTTTCTCCCAAGCATGGGAGACAGGGGTGGAAGGCCGAGAAAAGCCCTTCCCTGACCTCATTTAAAGCCATGAGCTATACTATACATCTCTTAGTCCACGAACACCCATGGGCACCAACAAATCCTTTAAGTAAAGCACAAACTACAACAATAAATCCCCTCAACTCAGTGCCACTGCTCTGGGAGTCCCCTCAAGCTAACTGTCCTCCTTGATACAGAGAGGAAAAGGAGTCTTTCCTCCTGAAATCACCACAACTTACTGTTGGTTTTTAGTCTGGTGGGTTCGCTGTTCCGGCTGCCTGCTTGATTTATGGCTTTCACGATAAAGATGTAGCGTGTCCCACTCTGGAGTCCGTGAACTGTGTAATGGTTCTGCTTAATGTTGGGCACAATCATCCAGCTATCCACCGAATTGTACAGGCCTGTGAAGTAGGGAAAGACAAAAGCGTCATCCAACAGGTTAAAAAAAAAAGTCAGGATTAAAAAAAAATACACTGAAAATCAATTATAAACCACCCACATGAATTCATTTTCTTTTTCTTTTTCGCCTTGAAAGATATAATGAGATGAACTGGCACTTATGAGTCCACTAATTATTATTTTACACACACTTAAGAGTTGTGCCAGGCTTCTGGCATCTAGCAACCATCGAAAAAAGCTAGGGTATATTGTTTTTATGCCAAAGAACACAAATAGTATTCCAAATAGTAGGATCTTCACAGTATGGACTATCTGGATCTTTACCACTAAAATCTGTTTCTGTGTGAACTGGGTCTGGTCTTGGATGGATGAAAAAAATCCCTGTACAGAGCTCAGTATCATGAAAACTCAGAGCAGAAGGGACACCTAGACATGAATCCCCTTCATCTTTCAGAGTAAACAATAATGGAAGGAAAGTGACTTGTCCTTGGTCATAGATGAAGCTTTTATCTTTTTATCCTATTCCAGTGATGTGTGCACTGCATCACTGGGGGAAAGGTATGAATGATAATGTGCCTTTGTTTCTGTATGACAGAGCCACATTACCATGCCTTTCTACCTCATCTTCACCCTTCCTTAGCAAATCTGCTAGACTTCAAAAGAAGCCAAGATGACTTGACAAAGTAGGAGAGAATCTTCTTGCTCTGATAGGATGTTGTTTGGGGTTTGTTGTTTTTGTTTTGTATTTGTTTCTTGTTTGTTGTTTTGTTGTTTTGCTTTGTTTTATTTTGTTTTCTACCTCTTCCTGACTCAATCCCCATCCCATATTCTTTTTGGGTCATGTGGTCCAGAATTGTATTATTATCCAAAAGGTTTTTCTTTCTGCCCAAACAAGGAAAAGTACCTCAAGAATGCTTTTGCTTTTGAAATTAATCTTGAGATTATAGATATAGCGACTTAAATAGGATGATATATTTAATTTAAAAGTAAGTATTTGTCTAGTTTTTGGTAAAATGTATACTGATACTCTGATGGGTTCTCCTTTTTTCTCTTTGGCTTCTCCTGTTATCTGTTTCTCAGTTGGTTTAACATTTTAAAAATACAATTCTACTTGAAGATGGGAAAAAAAGGGCATGGAAAATGAGGACCAATTTAAGTCATTGTTATAGAGTTCAAATGAAGAATTGAGTGAGATTAGAAATTAGAAATAGTATTGTGAATATTTTACAAGGGAGCTGATCAAGAGATTCATAATTAATTTGACGTATGCCGAAAAGGCCTAAATTAATACTAAAAATTGAGACATAAATTTGAGCATGGTGGTACATACCTGTAATCCCAGCACCTCAGAGGTAGAGGCAAGAGGGTCAGGATTTCATGGTCAGCCTTGACTATAGAGCAACTTCTGGGCTCAGGCAAGGCTATCTCAAAAGATCAAACAACAACCAGCCAAACAAACAAAAATCATAATGAGGGAACAAAAAGATGTACTACAGAAATAGGACAAAGCATTGATTGAGAGGGGGCTGGAGAGATGGCTCTTCAATTCCTACAACTGCCTGTTACTCCAGTTCCAATGAATCTCACTCCTTTACACCAATGCACGTAAAACACAACTAAGTAAATTTTAAAAAGAATTGAGATATTAAGTGACTCTTGTCTTCTTTTGAAAAAAGGATAAGGACAGTGTGGGCAATAGATCACAGGAAAGCCTTTATCATAAAGAAGAAACCAGTCTCTCAAAAATTTAAAAAGCAAAAACAGCTACAAATATTCTGTATGTGAAGTACTATATAGTCGTAAAAAATGACTGAGGATGCTCTCTATGAGCTGATGGGGAATGATTTCCAGAAAATACTGTCAACTGAAAAAATCTAATTACAAAAGATCGTACATATTCTGTAGTATTTTTGGAGAAAGGTAAATAATAAATCATATTACATTTCCTTGGACTTCCAAAAACTATTAACAATGGTAATGATAACCAAGACGATAACAAAGTTGGTCACTTACAAAGGATGAGGGTGGAGGGAAAAGGGAAAAGGGATACCAGAAAAAAGGAAATTTCCCTGAGTATGTATGTGTGTGTGTGTGTGTGTGTGTGTGTGTGTGTGTGTGTGTGTATATATACATATATATATATGTATATATATATGTATATATATATATATTTCCTTTTAAAATTTTTCATTAAAATAAGTGCAAAAACTAAAACTATATCAATAAATTATAATTTCACATTTAAAAATTACATAGCAGTTCAAAGGGTTAAAATTAAATTAACAAAAAGAGAGGGACAGATGGGACTAAAGGCAAACTGAAACAAATTAAATCCACTACATTTTAAAGGAATAATGACCATGGAACATACAGATGAGGGAAGAACTGTTTAAGTACTCCTCCATGCAACTACACACTCAGTCCCTGAGCAAATCAGTTCTGAAAATATTTTAGATGCATTGCTGGGTTGAGCAAATATGTATTCACGTTCTTGAGACCCCAAATTCTTACCATGGAGAAAAGAACATGCATATGGAATGCGTGAAGGCAAGAAAGAACTTGTGGAGATGAGTTAGAAGTGGGTGGTCTTGATCTGTCTGCATGCTGTCTGGCTGCAGTTTCCTCCTATTTCAAACTTTTCCCTCCAGGAGAAATCCGGAGGCTCATGTGACCCAGGAGATAAACAAAGCATCACATGTCTAGAAAAATGGAAGATTCTCTAGCCTCCAGCCCTCACCCTGGCAGTTCTATAAAAGGAGTAAACAACTACTGGGGAAGGAGATGTAGAGCAGCCAAGGTGTGGAGGAGAGACCACTGAGGAACTGCCTGCAAGCTGTGCTCAGAGCTCCAGGCTTGCAACTTTTCTAAGCCAGGAGCTATTTTTGGTGGAACAGTTGCTTTTTTGAGCCATCCCTGTTTTTCGAAGTAACCTTTTACCCATACTCTTATTATTTACTCCAATAAAATGTCATTGGTTCAGCAAGTTGGACTTTGGAGCAATCATTTCTTTGGCCTACTGTGGATTCCCTCTCTGGGGTGAATAGTGTGTGTGTGTGTGTGTGTGTGTGTGTGTGTGTGTGTGTGTGTTGGTGAGTGCTGTGGCTCCTCAGGAAAAGATGCTCACAGAGCACTGTATGACTTCTACAATATGTACAGCTAGCCCACCTTTCTCTGTGCATTCTGCATTCAAGGATTCAACCAACTACAGATTTTAATGTGTTTTTTAAAATATTTATTTTTATTTTGTGGGTGTTTTGCCTACATGTATATATGTGCACCAAGTGTATGGAGTACCCACAGAGACTAGAAGAGAGTGTCAAATCCCCTGGAATTTGAGTAACAAATAGTTGTAAGCTGCCATGTGAATGCTGGGAAATGAATCTGGATCCTCAGTAAAAAAGAGCTTGTACTCTTAATCACTGAGACATCTCTCCAGACCCTCAAAACTACAGATTTAAAGATTTGAGACAGGACCTTACTATATAACCCAGGCTGGCCTAAAATTTCCTATATAGGCTAGGCTGTCCTTCAATTCATAATCCTTCAACATTAACAATATAATAACTATTTACAGAATCTATATTTTACTAGGCACTATAAATAGTCTAGAAATGATTTAACATATATTGGAAGATGGCTATAGGTTGTATGCAAATATTACACCATATTATTTAGGGATCTGAGCATTTACAGATTCCGTTATCCTTAGGAGGTCATGTAACCAATCTCACATGAATACTAACAGGCTTTCATATTTGCATATAGATGTACACATATGTAGAGAATGCACATAAGTATATGTGGTGGTTTGAATGAGAATGTCCCTATAGGCTCAGATGTTTGAATACTTGGTCCCCCGTTGGTTTCACTGTCTGGATAGGTTTAGGAGGTATAGTCTTGCTGGAGGAAGTATAACCCTGGGGCTTTTAAGAAGCTATGTGCTTGGGCTGGAGAGATGGCTCAGGGGTTAAGAGCACTGACTGCTCTTCCAGAGGTCCAGAGTTCAAATCCCAGCAACCACATGGTGGCTCACAACCATCAGTAATGAGATCTGATGCCCTCTTCTGGTGTGTCTGAAGACAGCTACAGTGTACTTATATATAATTAATAAATAAATAGATAAATAAATAAATAAATAAATATTTTTTTAAAAAGCTATGTGCCATTCAGAGTTCACTCTCTTGGCTTCCTGTTTGTAGTTCAAGATGTGAGCTATCAGCCTGCTTCCATACTTTAGCCATCAGACTCTAAGCCACTGGAGCTGTTAGCCCAAAAAACTCTTTGTCTGTAAGCTGCCTGGTCATGGTACATTATCATAACAATAGAGAAGTAACAAGTTAGTATATTAGGTGTGTGAATGTGTGTGTGTGTGTGTGTGTGTGTGTGTGTGTGTATGTGTGTGTGTATACTAAGGTTTTAGTTTTTCATATCAGTGTCCTACTAAAAGTAACCAGGGCTCCTGGGAATATAGCTGATTTGAAGGTTTGGACAGGGTAAAGTTAAAATGAGTCTGAAATATTTTTTGTTAGGCCAGAAAGCAAACAAAATGCTCACAAAAAGGACAGGAAAATATGGCACAAACCCTAGCAATGTCTTGAAAGGCTCTCACTGGCCAAATCTGGGACATTTACGCAAGAAAAATGAAGGTACTAAAGAATTCTAAATCATTGATGAAAATGCATCTGTGAGTCTCTCCTGATGAATAAATAAAACAGATGAAATAGGGAGAGAGGCTCTTGCTACACAAACTATCGAGTGACAGTTTGTAAGTGTGGGAGAGAGTCCTCAGCTGGGAAAGTTCATTCCACAATCATCCTCTTAATACTGGAGAGAACAACGTCATCAGCTGATGCTCAGTCAGGGGTAAGAATCAGGTGAGATGGCGTTGAGGAAGAAGTAGGGTATTTTGTATAATTTTAAAGCATCACCATACAGATTGCTTATTGGTAGTGAAAGAAAAAAAAACACAGAAGTACATAATTTAAAAAGTCAGGGAACATAGTGATAAGATAAGCAAAATTAGCATCAATAATGTAATAAATGGATATTACATAGCCCTGGATATGACATTCTAAGAAGTATACTGTTGCTGTTATATCCTATCACATATGCACTATTCCAGCCAGACATGCAAATAAAATGAATGCATATGACCTGAATATAACTGTTGGAAGTATCAGATAAATTAGGAAGAAGTATAAGAAGAGACAGGGTCTTCCTATATAGCCCAGGCAGGTCTTGAGCTGTAATCCTCCTGAATCAAACTTCTTGTGCTGGAATTAGTGATGTGTACCACTACATCTAGAAAACGAGCATTGCTTTATATGTCAAAAACTATCAAAGACAAAGAAGGATTGAGGAAGTCTACTGAGCTAAAAGGAAGCCAAATATATGATAATTACATCCTACATTATAAAGGTCAATGATGGACTATTTATATATTATAATCAATACTATTGAACTAATTGTCAAATTTGGAATGCAAATGGGAAGCTATATAAGAAAATTATATGGTTGCTAACTTTTTTGAGACAAGAGTCCCATTATGCAGCTCTGGCTGGCCTTGAACTCAGGAAGATCTACAAGCCTCTGATATTAAATTTCTAAAAGTTGACAGATATGTAAAGGATTAGGGGACACTGGAAAAGAGGAAGCAGGAATAATGTAAGAGCCAGAATAATGTACCAGCAAGCAGAGCCATGGCTTTTTTCTTCTGGGCAAGACTCAGCCAGTGTAATCAGAACTCACAGTAGGTGTGGAAGCTTGCACTGAATCTGCATAAGAATGGGCCTGTCAGAGTTCAGGGATTGTCAGTTCTAGGGGCTTTCATATCTTCTTCTGGCCTTACAAACACCAGGGATGCACAAATATAGATTAAAAAGCGAAGAGTGTTCTTTGTGCTAGTATTGGAATTTTTATTTTAAAATCATTCTTTTGTGTGTGTGTGTGTGTGTGTGTGTGTGTGTGTGTGTAGGCCAGAGGACTGTCCTGGGTGTCATTCTTCTGGCTCTGTCTATTATTTTTTACTGATATAGAGTCTCTCAGTGGTGTGGAACTAATCAAATGGGCTAGGCTTTCTGGCCAGCAAGCCTGGGACCTCATCTCTACCTTGCCAGTACTGGGATTAGAAGTAGTGCTACCACGCTGAGATGTATTTACATAAGTCCTGGGGACTGAACTCAGGTTCTCATACATCATTAACCACCAAACTATCTCCCTAGCTACTAGTCCTAAGACTGTAATGGTGAATATATGATTCTGTGGGTATCAATAAGATGGTGCAATGGGACCAACATGTGAAGTATGCAAATAAAAATACACTTCATATTCAACAAAAAATGCCAAAATATGGAAATGTAAAAGATAGGATGAATGTGTGCGATGGAGACAATTTTATTACTGAAAAGATAAATTGATAAAGTTCTATCTTTGTGGCAATGTTCTACAGGCTACCTGACTAGACAAACTTTCTGTCCAATGATTTTGTAATGCAAAGGAAAACACTAAACCAAAAGGAACTGTTGGAATTCTCATTCGGCTAAGGGTACATCACCTGGAACCTTACTGACTGTGATCATTTCTAATTGAGAAGAGGTGATAGGAAAACTCAGAATCCAGGGGGAAAGTCTGCATGGGGAGGGAGAGCTACCTCTTGTGACTTAACTTCAACCCACAAGAAAGACCTTGTTTTGATCAGGTATGTGCCTATGATCCCTGTACTCTGGGAGTTGGAGGCAAGATTACTATGAATCACAGGTGAACCAGGGTTCCATAGCAAAACTCTGCCTCAAAACAAAAAGAAAACAAAAGGAAAAAATAAGAGGAGGGGGGAAGAGGTAGAAGAGAGGGAGGGAGGGAGGGAAGTGGAGGGAGGAAGAAAGGGAGAAAGGAAGGACAAAAGGAATTTCTAGATAATGACAATGTGAAACTGTCTCAAGAGAAAGTAGCTGTCACTGTCATCCTCGGCAGGCATGACTGGCTGAGGAGGCCAGGACTCCGAATTAGTATTAATATTTCTTTCTAGTAAAATAGTTGCCCATCACCTTTAATCCCAGCAGTTAGGGAGCAGAGGCAAGGGAATCTCTGTGAATTCCAGGCCAATTTGCCAGTTAGGGCTCCAGAGGAAGGACTCACCTAAAACAAATTCCTCACTGTGGTCTGAATCTTTGCTGCAAGGCTTTGCTGTTTGTCATAGCCTATTAAACTTTTCTGTCAATGTTTGAAAGCACACCAGGCAGGCTTAGAGGGAAAACAAATGCAAGGAAAAACAGAAACCAGCTAAGGAGGATTCAGGCATGACTTGATGCAGAATCAAGATGACAAGGCGAAATGTCATAAGCAGAAAGTCAAAGGTGCAGAGTTTGAGCCATGTGGAGACAGAACTTATCATCCATGGGAATCTCAGCTAATTATAGGCTGGGGAAACATTCAGTAATCAATGTGGCTGCAAAAAAAAAAAAAAAAAAAAAGGTAAAATATAACCCATTGACCAGGGACACACTTGAGTTAGTCCAGGGCTAGTATGAAGAAAGCCCTACATCCCATCTCAAGCACTACATAAAGCTGGGTATGGCCTTACATGCCTATAATCCCAGCACTCAGGCTGTGGTGATAGAAGACTCAGAAGTTCATGGTCACTCTCACATAGGAAACTGAAGGCCAGCCTGAGCTACTAAAGAGCCTGCCTCAGAGGAGAAAAAAAAAAAAGATATCCTCTGGGGAAGTCAAAACACGTTCAGAGTACTTATATTCCCTTTTGGCACGATGCATGTTTTAAAAGCACTTTGACCAACAGAAGACTGTCCATAAACCAAATCTCATGATGATAATGGCCCTGAAAAGCAGACTGTATGGGGAAGAACTAAAAAGGTCATAAAAATGAGGAAAGTTAGTAGTGCCATATGAGTTACCTAAAATACCTGAGCAACTGTTATGTGAGAAAAATGGAAATGTTCGTTAATGAGGCACAGAAAGCTTCATTAAGAAACCTCAAGCTTGAAGCCTGACAGTCACAGGTTCTGAGCTCAGTCCCATCCTTTTTGAGTTCTCTGTCCTTTGGAAACTAACTTAACATCAGCACCAATTTCTCGTATAAAAATGGAATCTGTACACTCTCTGAAGGCTGAGAGCACTTGAAGACTAAGTGGGATAATAGCTGTGCAAATGGCAAAACAGAAGGCACGCACAGCTTCCTTCTGTCCTTGTTATTTACAAAGAGAAACAGGCCTCCCTTAAGGAAGCACTGGAGATCATTTATAGCAGTCCAGCAATCAATGGACTGCTTTCATGACAATGAACATTTCCTCACCAGCATCATTCAAAGACATTTACTAATGAGTACAAGAGAGGATTAGACCAGTTCTCTTCTAATGGCCACTCCAAGGTTCAGATGTGTATAACCTTGTCATTAGTAGCAACTCCTTTAGGCCTTCAATTACAAAGGACCATGGGGTTTGTCAGATCTTGAACCTGTTCTCAACTTCTGGGAAATGATTATTCTTCCTCTATCATGAAGTTAAAGGACAGTTCCTGTCTTTGATACTGGTTTCCAGAACGTAGAGTATACTGTAAGAAGAAACTTATAAGTAAGGCCTTAGAACTTGTGACTTCATAATCTGAAGAAATGCCCAGAAACGATGGCTACATGAGACAAGAGGCTCAGAATGGAGCTGCAGGAGGTGAGTGGTTTTTTTTTTTTTTTTTTTTTTTAATTTTAGTCCTAAATGTCCCCTTATCTCTCCACCCTGGTACTGTCAAAACAAAAACCAGAAGTCTGCCCAAGAATTTTCACCAATTAGGAAAAGAAAGCCCATGAGGAGGGTTTATTTGAATAAAGTCTATTCATGCTGGTCTGTGAAGAGAGACATAAATGCAAAGTACAAAGTAAAAGAAAATATTATTTCGCAGCTTTGCCAATGCAACTGCTTAGATTAAGTTTTGACTCAGCTTGGATTCCATCGCTTCCCCTTCCCCCAGGGAAGTGAGGGGAACCTTTCTGCTCAAATCCTACTGACTGCAGCCAATCCGTTAAGTTCCTACTGGGTCTGGTCTTGCTCCAGTTCACTAGGAGGTGAAACCATCCTCACAAGTAGGCTGATACAGCCTTTTAAACATCTTTAACTTTGTGGCACACTGATACTGCTTTTTGTTTGTTTATTCGTTGGTTTGTTTGTTTTTGAAACAGGCCTTGATTCAATTCTATTGCCTCAACTTCCTGCATGTTGGGATTATCAGCACGAGCCACTATACCTGGCTCCATCATGCTTTTATATGTACTGGATTTATTTCTGGAAATGAAGAAGTAGCAAAGAGAAGAATGACAGGGGAGAAGACTGTGACACAAATAGGTAGAATAAAGGAAACAATAGTTTTTGAACGGAATTTTATTTTAGCATGATAATGAAGTGGGAGAGAGAGAGAGAGAGAGAGAGAGAGAGAGAGAGAGAGAGAGAGAGAGAGAGATTGACTCACATGGAATGGCGGTGACTTAGCTACCCAGGAACAAGCACTAAGCCGCGGCACTTTGGGTCAGTGGAGTGGTATGGATTGAAGAAAGGCTATGGATTACAGAAATCATTAGGGATGATCCCAGTGGCTACCCAGCAAGAAAATACACAACTTGCTTATCAGCCATCAGTAATGTTTTACAATCCCCTGGGGAGCTTGCACTGTCTATGAAAGTCTATACTAAACAACCTCACATGTCTTACAAACACTTGCCTCTTGGCGCACCGGCCAGTCTTGAGCAGCTTACTGCTTCCTTACATTTCCTTATCTCTGGCCACAGGCCCCAACTACACCATGACTTACTGATGAAGTTAGCCTGGCCAGTGAATATGGTGTACTGAAGCTCATAGGAGCTGATGCTGAACTCGTCGTCTGAGATCCAGTGGACTGTAATGGTGTCATGGGAAGCAGTACAGAGTTCTTCTCGGATAGATGGTGGGTTTGGAGCTGAAAAGGAAACGTGAAGAAAATGGTAAGGAAATACTTTGTCTCATCAGAAGTAGTAAGAGTTTTTGTTTCTCCTATTTTTTTCAGTCATGGAGATTAAATCCATGCTAGACCAGCACAGTACCATGGAGCTACATCCTGATCTCTGAAGAAGTTTTCTTCATAGACAACAACCAGGCAGACTGAAGCAATGTGCTGAGACCTCAGCTCCCCCCAAACACATTTGTGACAAATATATAAGACTAAGTTATTGTAATGATTTCCCCAGTTTTCTAGAATGCCCGTAAAAACACATCTATAGATAGCAAAGCAAAATACTTTCTTATTACATGGACTTCAACCTGTTTTTATTTCAAGGTAATTTTTTTCCTAAATATTTGACAGTATTTAAACTGCAAATTAATAAGAATTTCCCACCGTAAAATGAACATGATAACTCTCTTATAGATTTGTTATGAGGAATAATGATACAAAATTAATTTACAGTGTATGGAATGAAGCAGATAAGTAATAGCTGCACTGATTTAATAACAATATGGTTACAAACAACAAAGTCATTGTGTATAGATTTTTCTCAAGAAGTGACTGTTTTGTAATCCTGAAAACAACCAGCGTTGTTCTTTACTATCTTTTTTTTTCTTCATGGATATTTATTAGTCTTTATTTCAGTCATTTTAATAATTGTAGGCTGTCACCTCTGACAGCTACTTGTTATGTGAAAAATGTGTCTGGAAAACTAACCCTGAGTCCTAAGAGCTCAGGGGAATCATGTGATGCATTTTAACAAATAAATTTGATTTTTTAAAATAAATCACTTCTTTCTTGCAGCTATTGAAGACTGAACTATATGCAACACTGGTCAGGATCTCTGCTAATGAGCCACAGCCAGAAGTCCACTTTTATGTTACATGAACTAAAACAAAATTGTTTCTAAAGGTACACGTGATCTACAACTATACCAACTCAAACATACTTGATCTTGTCCGGAAAACTACATGTACCAGAAAAAACTTTTTTTTTTTTTTTTAATTACAGCAAACATTTTCCTTATCAGTTTACTTTAGACAGAAAGGGTACAGAAGGGAAAAACTAGCTACAATGGGATAGAAATCACTGCTCTTCCACACCTGTTAAATAGTCTAGCCCCTCCAATAGTTTCTTTTCTCTAGAAAAATCTAAAGCAAAGTTTTCAAAGGCATCATTAAAATTGATGTCTGGAATCAGAACTTGCGAAGATGCAGTTGCCATAGCGACCCTGAAAAGAAAAAAAAAAGACATCAATATACATCAAAATCAGCTTGCAACCTTCATCTAGTGTTTGATTTCTGGTTTAACGAGGTAAAAATAAATCACTTGTAAGTGAAAATACCGTATCTCTGCCTTTCCAACGGAAACAGTTTCCATTTTAATCGTAAGGAACCAATTAAGAGTTATACCATATTTATACACATATGTTCATCCCTCAAACACACGCCCCCATCCTGTCTTAATTTTGAGAAGTAAATAGAGGATTTTTTCCCCTCTGCATCATTTTCCATCTGGCAGGCAGCATCAAAGTAGACCTCTGCTGGCTTGGTAAGAGCAGTTTAAGACTGCTTTTCTATGTCTTTTTTTTTTTTTTCATGCTAACTAACAAACCAACATGTTGAGTTAGTATATCCCCATTAATATCATTTATTATTTGATATTTTAAAATATTTATATTTCATTGTCTTGTTCTCTAATTGCATAATACCATGATAATTATGTCCCCAACTAAGTGTTTCTTTCTTATTTATGTATTTATTTGAAATAAGTTTCATATATCCCAGGCTAGCCTTGAACTTGCTACACAGCCAAGGATTACTTTGAAATCTCGTTTCCCCTACTTCTATCTCCTGATGGTCTGAAAGATGGGCATGTGCCACAATGTCCCATTTAGGAGGTACTGGGGATTCAACCTAAGGCTCTGTGTATGCTAGGCAAACACTCTGCTAAGTGAGTTACATCCTTAGCTTCAACTGTCCAACTAACTTTAAGACACAGCAATAGGGCTTCTATTTTACTTCCCATCTCTTCTTCTATAGTTCCTAAAACAATGTTGAACACACAGTGAATAAAAAAATGTTGAATGAGTAACTGAATGGCTTACAAAAACAATATAATACTAACATTTATAGAATGCTTAGTGTATATATAAGGCACTGTGCACAAAAATGAAAATTTTACATAAATTATCTAATTTTCTCCTTACCACAATGTTATATAGTAGAAGTTATTTCCATTTTCTAAGTGAGGAAGCATGCACATTTAAAAGCTAAGTAGGCTGCCAAGATCACACATAATAGTAAAAGTCAAATTTTAATTGAAGCCATGTTTGTCTGATCTTAAATTCTGTTTCCATAACTATGAATGCTATTCCTAATTTTAACTATACATTTTATGTACGTCAGCAATTCTTATGATCTAATGATTAATCGGACTCATCTGAGGAAGCTTTTACAGAAATAGTCAGGCTTTAGTCCTGTATCAGACCTTCTGAAGCTGAGTCAATGAAGTCCCTTGTGCAGACAGAGGGCAAGATGGAAGGCAACGTTACCTTGCAAACACTACAGAGGTTCTAGTGGACAGAGGAAGCATGGAGTAGAGTAAAATCAGAACAGCAATTTTTATACTGAGCCATTTGTAAGGCAATGAGCAACTGGGCAAATACATATGCTCTGTTGCATATCTACAAACAATAGCTTTAGACTATTTCTGAAACGGAAGATGTTTCTGAAATAGATTGCATGACAGTAAAAATAAATGGGGGTTATGGATTTTACTTTTGGCTTTGTTTCATTTTGTTGTTTTGTTTTAACAGAATCTGGTATGCTTGAGGGTGACCTTCGCCTTCCTATGTAGCTGAGGGTGGCCTTGAACTTGTGTTCCTCTTCTAATACCTCCTTAGTGCTGAGATTAAAGGTGTACAACTGGATGCCCAGCACAAAACAATCTTTTTAAAAAGAAATATTTATTTATTTATTTATTTATTTATTTATTTATTTATTTTTATATAAGTACATTGTAGCTGTTTTCAGAAGACAGACCAGAAGAGGGCATCAGATCTCATTATAAATGGTTGTGAGCCACCATGTAGTGGCTGGGATTTGAACTCTGGAAGAGCAGTCAGTGCTCTTAACCACTGAGCCATTTTTCCAGCCCAGCACAAAACAATCTTAAGGTCTCACATTGAACAGCTATTTTTCTAGTATTTGATGAATAACAATCTTAATGTTAAGTTAGAAAACTGGTCATAATTTTTTCCTGGCATTCCCAATCTTCTTCATTTACTCATCTACTTATCCATCCATGCATCTACCCAAAAGTTATTAAGCAAAACTAATGTGCCCCGCAGTGTGCTCCATTCTACAGGTATTCAAGGAAACAAGTTTGTTGTGATCCATGTGTTCAGTGAGCTCACAGGCCATGGGAAATAGAGACCTTAAATGCACAATGCAAGGAGGGTATGGGAAACACAAGTCATCTAACAGAAACACGGGACCAAAGACAAATCTCCCCAGAGCAAGTTTCAGTTTTATTTGGGGTTTTGGTTTGGTTTTTGGTGTTTGCTTGTTTGTTTGTTTCCTTAGACAGAGTTTCTCTGTCGAGCCTGAGATCTTCTGGAACTCTGTAGGCCAGCCTGGCATCAAACCCAGAGATCCGCCTACCTCTGTCTCTCCAGTACTGAGATTAAAGGCATGCACCACTGTGCCAGGCTGGAAGATACTTTTTTTTTTTGTTTTGTTTTTCGAGACAGGGTTTCTCTGTATAGCCTTGGCTATCCTGGAACTCACTATGTAGACCAGGCTGGCCTCAAACTCAGATATCCGCCTGCCTCTGCCTCCCGAGTGCTGGGATTAAAGGTGTGTGCCACCACACCTGGCCTGAAAGCCACTCTTAAGTCATGACCTACAGGATGATCAATTAACAAAGGCTTAAAGGATAGAGACTGAAGCAGAATCATGTGGAATATTATATGCTATGTTTTTAACTTGAGCCTAAGAATAAGAATAGGGGCCACTGGAGCAGTGAGTGTGAGTTTCTCAAGTGAGAATCCCCCTTGCACGCCTTAGCACTGGACTTTTTAAGTCACCTAGGAATAAGCAGTAAGTGAGGTGGTAATGTGGCAGGAGAGTAGGACAAGGACATGAGGGATTGTCTTCTCGAAGCTGTCAACTGTTAAGGAATCTAACAATTACCATCACATTTACAGTAAAAGGCACATCTTAATACCCTTGTACAATCTGCAGACCCCTGGTTTTACCTGATCAGGTTGAAATCTTACCCAAGGCTCCTACAGAGCCTTTCCATTCTTCTCCTTATCAAAATGAAGAAAAGAGACAGAGGAGTGTTCCCTTTGAAACACTTTGATGTATATAATTTCAAAAACCTCTAAAATCTTTTCTTTTTTTCTTTTATTAGATATTTTCTTATTTTACATTTCAAATGCCATCCCGAAAGTCCCCACGCCCTTCTCTCTTAACCAACCCACTCCCACTTCTTTGCCCAGGCGTTCCCCTGTATTGGAGAATATAAAGTTTGCAATACCAAGGGGCCTCTCTTCCCAATGATTGCCGACTAGGCCATCTTCTGTTACATATGTAGCTAGAGACACGAGCTCTGGGGGTTCTGGTTAGTTCATATGTTGTTGTTCCTCTTATAGGGTTGCAGGCCCCTTCAGCTCATGGGGTACTTTCTCTAGCTTCTCCATTGGGGGCCCTGTGTTCCATCACATAAATGACTGTGAGCATCTACTTCTGTATTTGCCAGGCACTGGCATAGCCTCATACGAGACAGTTATATCAGGGTCCCTTCAGCAAACTCTTGCTGTCATATGCAATAGTGTCTGGAAAAACCTCTAAAATCTTATATTGAGCTACCACTAAGGCATTCAAGGGGGTTTCTCAAGTGAGAAGCTCAGGATCCCGCTCTCGGGTATTTTTCATCCTTCCCCTGAGCACTTTTCTATTAACACTCTCAAGTTCAAATCTATGTCAAACACTCTTGCTGATAAACTCCAACTCTGCTTCATACTGACTCCATCTGAAATTCTGCTTGCAGTTGAAAACCCTGGCTTCATTTGAGTGCAGGTCTCTGAAAAGAACTCAGGCTGGCTACTGGTGATATCCTAGTGCCTTGTCTCCTGCCAGAGTCCGACTATCTGTGACAGGGCACAAGAGTGTAAACAAAAGTGAAAAAGGAGTAGAGGACTTATTAAAACAGTCACAAATGGAGCAGCTCAATCCAAAGGATGGACCCAACGACTGCAGCTGCCAGGGATCCATCCCACAATCAGTCACCAAACATAGACAATATAGCATATGCCAGCAAGATGGTGCTGAAAGGGCCCGGATATAGAGGTCTCAGGGGAAAATATACCAATGCCTGGCAAACATGGAGGTGGAAGCTCACGGTCAGCTACTAGATGGAANGCCATCAGTGGGAAGAGAGGCCCCTTGGTTATGCAGACTTTATATGCCCCAATACAGGGGAACGCAGGGGCCAAGGGGTGGGAGTGGGTGGGTAGGGAAGCAGGGCCGGGAGGGGGGAGGATATAGGGAACTAGCTGGATAACACTTGAAATGTAAATGAAGAAAATATCTAATAAAAGTAGTAAAAAAAAAAAAAAAAAACAGTCACAAATGCCCAGGTTGAATCCACTGATTTACTGTACACACACACACACACACACACACACACACACACACACCAGAATAAAGTTCATTGAAAAATCATGGGAACAATGGTGCCTTGAGATGGGCAATGAGTCCCGGTGCTTGTTACCAAGCCCCACTGAGTGTAATCTCCAGACCCCATGGAGTGAAAGCACACCATCTTCTCTCAGAAATTGTTTTCTGACCTCAGACATGCCCACCAAGAAACACATAGATGAATAATAATAAATAAATAATGTAAAAATTAAATGACAACAGCAGCAACACAAAAACAAGCCAGATGTGTTGCATACCTGCCATTCCAGAACTTAAGCAGCTAGATTTCTACACATTTCAGGCCAGCATGGACTACAAGGGATGTTCTAGGTCACCAAAACCTGTAGCTTTTTTTAAATAAAAAAATGTATACTGGAAGCCAGACAATCTAAGAAATCCTTCTGTATCCATACACCTCAGAATTGGAGTTACAGGCAGGGGTAGGGCATTTAGCTCGTGTGGGTGTTGGGATCTGAACTCTAATCTTCGTGATTACATATCGAGTGCTCTTAACTGCCAAATGAGCTCACTGGCCCCCTTCATAAAATTCTTGCAAAGCAAGTAAGTGACATGCATGTAGGACCTATAAATACACTTAGCACACCATATGGAAGCTAATTCTCTAACATTGAAGACTGAAACAAGTATGTGTGTGTACATATGAGAAATTTCATATGCCATCAAAAATAAAGTTTTTCAATGATATGAGAAATTCTGTGATATATTATTTTGAATGTAAACTATAAGAGAATATTTAACATTATCTTCCATTTGTGAAGTCTGTATGTGTATTTGTACATGCATGTGTGTGTTACAATACTATATTCCTAAATACTATTCTTTTCCACCTAAAATTTCATTTTATCTTAAGTGATGGTACCTTAATACAATATAATGAATAAGGATGATGATGAATTTCAGATTCTGTGAGAGAGCAGAGAAAAAGTATTTCTATTGGGTAGATGATTTTCAAGTGGTATCACATAGATATCCATCTATTGAATGCATTTGAACCCATGAAAAGATTTACATAGAGATTTGGGAATCATCAACATAGCAGTTGATTGTAATTAAATGGTAACTGAAGCCTTAAAAGCTAATGGATTTGTAAGGAAAACTGTGTGGGGAGAGAGGAGACTTTCCTAATACTGAATCAGGAATAACAGTATTATTAAGGAAATAGATCATGGAAGACCTGCTCTCAATGTCAGAGAGAGGGGTGGGGTAGGGAGAGAAGGAAAGGGAGATGGGAGAAGGAGGGAGAAAGAGAGTAAAAAAAGGAAAAGGAAATCAAAGTAAAGGGCACAGGTAATGGGAATTTTTATGAGACAAACCAGGAAGACTGCAAGTATAAATGGCCAGTGGGGACACATGCTACTGAGATACCAATAAGATAAAAGGGAAAGATGAAAAAAAGAGTATCTTTTATATTTAGCAATGAGGTCTTCTTCTGGTGACCTTGAAAAACCACGTTCAGTAACATGAAGATGGGAGACAACATTTCAGAGGCCTGCAGACTCAGGACAGTTAAATATAGTGGTTTAAATATATATATTTTATCTAAAAATCCCACCAGAAAGAAAAAGAATAAAAATGACCTAAATCCACAAAGACAAAGAGAAAGAAACAAATAGATGCCAACAATGAAGAGACTGTCCACAAATGTTTGGAAGCTAGAAAAGGACAGATGTGCAGTAACCAACAACAGAGCAGAGAAAGCTGGATGGGGAAGCCAACAACAAGCTGATTTAGTGACACAAAGCTGAAAGTTTGCATGAAGAATAGCTAGAGCCCCAGATCCACTCAAACAGCCTGCCTTTTCCTCAGCCTGGTAGGAGATGTGAGGTTTACTTCGGCAGAATCTTGACATCTTACTAAAAAAAAAAGTCTGGAAAGACTCAGTCTTCTTCCCTGCTTGGCTCCTAGAATGCTGACAGCTGTGCTTATAAGCTTGTCCCTCCTCCCCCCACCCTCTGCATATACACCCCCACATACACACTTGAAGCAGGAGACTGCAGGATTCCTTCCCAGGAAAAGAGACTCAAAAAGAAAACACCTACAGTACTGACAGTTGAGATCCCACAATAAAAAACTGGCACTCCGTTTGATAATTCTACAGTGAAGTTCACCAAGCAACAAATTGCCCCCGCCCCCTCAAAGCTTCTCAGCACCTTTCAGTTCTAAAATTTAAAAGGAAGTCAAAAGTTTAGCAGGTATTCATGGAAGTACAGCAAGTAATGTAATGGGCCTGGCAGGAGAGGAGCAATTCTACTTGGGCTAGATACTTGGGCCTCTCCCTTCAGCTATCAGAGGACTGAAATAAGGAACTGCAAAGACTTATCATTTCCCCAGGAATCCCATGCTGGGACAAGGGTCCCAATCAGAGGAGGAACTTGCCTCCTAGAAAAATATTTCACACAGTTCTGATACCTTAACCGATGTATATTTCCTGACTTCTGTTTTATCTTTTCTATAGCATTATTACACTTGAATAGAAAAGACTGAAAGAGAGCTGGGCACTGGTGGTGCAAGCCTTTAATCCCAGCACTTGGGAGGTAGAGGAAGACAGATTTCTGAGTTTGAGGCCAGCCTGGTCTACAGGGTGAGTTCCAGGACAGCCAGGGCTACACAGAGAAACCCTGTATTGGAAAATCAAAGAAAAAAAAAGAAAGAAAAAGAAAAAAAGAAAAGACTGAAAGAATCTAAAAATCTTTTCTTGGTTCAGCTAAAATGGCAATAAATTATTTTTCATTTATTAACAACTTGTCTCCTAAATTCTTTTTAAAGGAGGCATATTTGTGGATCTAAGTGCCTATAACAGAGGAATAAACTTGGAGAAAATGGGACTTCTAAAGAAACAAGCAAATAGTTTATGTGCACAAAATAAGATTAGAATGTTAAGAAAGAAACAAAGATCAAGAAGTCTCTGCTCTGATGAGGGCTGAGAGATGCATTGGTCTATGGGCATAGCAATAAACCATTGGGATTCATTATAATACTATCTCATTTAGCTCAAAAATAGTAATAGGTTATCTGCAAGGGATTATGCCTTATCTAACCAAAGGTTGTTGACCCCAGTTCTTGGTCTTATTAATAATTCTAGTTATTGCTCCCATCTCAGGAAGAAGGCCTTTGATGCAAACCACAGAGATTGGTTATAGCCACAGCACTTGTGCCACTATTGCACCAGGAGGTACATCCTGACAGCCCAATCCTTATTGTACCTCCACTCAAGTATGTGGTGTCCTCAGCAATAAATTCTTACCACCAAGTTTTGGAGGGTAGCCATAAGTAACAGCAATAGTCTGTAATGTCCTGCAGGATCTTTGAGATCCCACTGACCTGGTAGACAGATAAACAGACAGATAGATATGCTACTATAGTAGGTTTCCATATGATGTTTTCTAACAGTAGACAGCAAGTAATCAACACAGAGACTCACATCCCTAAATGGGATGCCTTTATCATATTCCTCTCCTCAAGGCTCATGGATTTTCAAGGAAGTGTAGGCATACAAATTTTAAGAGTCTGAAGTACTGAAGGACTTCAAACAAACTGTTTTCTGGACACAACAGGACTCCTGCACATATGAATTCAGAGCAATTCTGACATCATGCATAAGACATGTATAAGCTCAATACAGACAAAAATCTCAGAATGAAAAAGGGAAGATGGGCATGAAGTCCCACCCCTAGCTGATGAGCTATTTGCATTTGATAGCTGCTGAGAAAGAGCCTGTCAGTTTTCTATAACAGTGTAACCCCTGGTCAATCAACTCTATTTCATGGCAGGCCTCATATACAAGACTAGCTGGGTAACACAAACTGTACATAATGGGTTAACAAAAAAAAGGAACACAAAGCTGGGTAGCTAAGGAGGTGGAGGTGACTATGAGAAAAGTTGGGAGAGAGGGTGAATATGATCAAAATATACTATGTGAAATTCTCAAAGAATCAATATAAGATTTTAAAAAGGAAAGTCTTGTAAATAAAAATACAAGTGCTAAAAGTTTAATTTTATTAGGAAAATAGACAGAAAACTAAGAAAGCCAAGGGTGGCAGTTTGAACCCATAATCTTAGCACTTGGGAGGCTGAAGCAGGAGTACTGTTCAACATTTAATGACAGTTTTGGGGTAGAGAGTAAGTTCCATGCCAAAAGGGATAAAATTGAGAGCCTGTCTCCAAGAGACAGAATATTTTATCCTTGCTCATGTTTGGAAATGTTTTTCCTGCTCTTTTCCTCTAACAATTTCATTGTCACAGGTCTTGAAGGTAAGATTTAAGCAAGGCAAGATGTGTGGGTCTACTTTCATTCTTCTACAATAGATTCCCAGTTTTCCATTCACCATTTGTTGAAAAGACTGATTTTCACCCCAATATGTAGTTTTGCTGTCTTTGTTAAACATCGGGTAGCTGCAGTTGTGCAGGTTTAGACCTGAGTTTTTTATTCTAATATCATTAATTTATGTTTCTGGGTTTTCTTAGTCAGGAAACATGTTAGTTATTTTAGTTAATATGGCTCTGTAATACAACTTGACCATTCACTCAGAAAATAACGTGAACAGTGGATACATGGGATCTCATGCAATGAAAAGGAACTTATATAGCAAAGGAAATAGTTAAATGAGTGAAAAGATAGCCAACAGAATAGGAGAAAACCCTTTGCTCACTTTTTATCTGTCAGAGGGTTAATATCTAGAATATCTTCAGAACCCAAATAAAAAATAGCCGGTTAGATATGGTAGCACACACTTACTATTCGAGTGCTGGAAAGGCAGACTGGTAGATCCCTGAGGCTAACTGCCCAGATACCCTAACCTACTTAGTGAAGTCTAGGCCAGTGAGAGAACATGTCTCAAAAAAACCAAGTGGATGGAGAGTGAGGAATGACACATAAGGTTGTCCCCTTCTTGCCACATGCACACACATACAATTGTGAGTGGGAAAACACATGTTCTCCTTCATAATACATACATATATACAAACCATCAAACCCAAAAATAGAAAGATGAAATGCAAGCAGCCAATAATCATGAAAAATGTTCAACTCCACTAGCTATCAAAAAGTGCAAATGAAAACTATACCGTGATTCCATCTTATCCAAGTCAGAATTATATCCACTTAAAAAGGAGTGGGTGGACAGGGGAGCAGGGAGTGGGGAGGGGGGAGGGGACTTTCGGAATAGCATTTGAAATGTAAATTAAGAATATATCTAATAAAAATAATTGGAAAAAATAAAAATAAATAAAAAATTCTAGCCAGGATATGGATAAAAGAAAACCCTTATATACTGATGGAATATAAACTAGTAAATTACTATAGAAAACAACATGGAGGTTACTCAAGAAGTAGAAATTGGTATGACCCAGCTAAAACACTCCTAGATATTTACCCAAAAGATTCTAAGTCACCATATCATACACATTCTTATACATAATGTTTATCACAGCACTATTCACAGTATCTTAGTTATTGAACCAACCTAACCAACTTACTCTAGTCAGTACTTTGCACTCAGTACTGTGATTCATCCCTGGTTGTATGAATTTTCTCTACCATAGTTTCAAAAGTGAAATATAGGCATGAAAAAAGTAGGGATGGTTGGGCTGATTCAGGTATATAATTTTGTCAAGGTGATTAGTAAAAGGGCAATGGAAAAGGAAATTAGGAAAATAAAATAGCTGGAGTAATGAGTCATAAAGCCCAAATAAACTTAGAACAAAGTAGAAATAGATCACTAGTAAGAAATAGCAAAGAATACAACTCAAGACTTAGAGGTCTTAATAAAGAAAAGATGTATTTGAATTTAAAAAGAGGCTGTGGTTAGAAAATGTGATGCTTTAATTTATGACTATAATTTTGAGTGATGATGGTGGTGGTGGTGAGGAGGAGGATGTGTGGCCTAGGAAGTGAGTGATGAAGTGTATCTGAGTTGGGAGTCTCTGGAGAAGATGTCAGAGAAGGTGAATGGGTAGGTAAGCATATTACATGGGTTAACTGTCCAAGTGAACTTACTCAAAATGATGACAGTACAAAAAGGAAGATCATGAGTATAAAAACAAGTCTTCAACGAATGAGAGGGGAATATGGAAAGAAGACCATATCCAGACTAATAGGTTACTGTAGCCCCTTGAAGAATTGGTGACTAATTGGGTAATGATTTACTTTAGAGCAGAGACTCTGGGCCAATAGGTTGATTATTAATGATCCATGAGTTCTCTGATACAAGGTTCATGACATTAGCCTTTAAAGGACAAAGAGATTAAGCAAAAGCCAAAGAATTACTTCTCTAAGGAATTTATGCAAGAAAAAGCTAAATGCAAACAACAAAAACTGTACATACATCCACACACATACAGACAACAATAAATGAACTCAATGGGTTTGGAAGAAAGAAAGAAAGAAAGAAAGAAAGAAAGAAAGAAAGAAAGAAAGAAAGAAAGGAGGGAGGGAGGGAGGGAGGGAGGGAGGGAGGGAGGGAGGGTCACATGAAGTAGGGGAAAATTAACATGGGGGATAGGAGAGTAATTGTAGGCAAGATAGTGGGGGGGGGGTGAGATTGATTTAAAAAAAAAATAAAGCCATGCATAGGCTAAGGAAAGGCACATCCTATCAATATAGCCTGGAGTTTGTCTTCCCACACACCACAACTATCACAGATTGCTCAAGACCTAGCAGGAAGCTAACCACAGGAGGTAGCCCTATGTTTGGCTATGCATTAAAAGAACTGGCAGGCATCAAAGACAGAGAAAGGGGTCCAGAAATCTGCAGGGTAATTTGTCACTAAGGCTCAATAATTACCTAGCTGGTAAAAATCTTCAGGTGGCAGCTACTACACAATGCCTGAAGAGAATTAAGTGACTTTATGCCAGCCCCTTTGCACAAGAGCAGGCATTTCAAAAGAGCATCAGGAGCACACATACCTCTCGGCAATGTTTTTTGCAGACTGCAGAAACCGTGCTTGGTCATTTTCCTTTAGGATATGCTCAGCTTGGTTGATGAGGACTGTTGACCGCTCAAGACACTGGCGGCAATTAGCAACCTGCTGTGCCAACTTTCTCAGTTTCATAACCTTAAGAGAATTGGTAGGAGAAAAGATGGCATAAAACATACTGCGCTTAATTAAAAACAATAAAACAACATGAAGGAGATCTGCCACAGTGATTCTAAAAATAAGGGTAATTAATATCCCATGACCCCCGAAACAACTGTTCACCTTCTCACCCTGGCTGCTAAGTCTCTTGTCCAAAGTATAACCTGATTACTTACATTGCATTCAGCCATCTACCCTGTTATTTACATCCTCTTTGATTCAATAGCATTGTCCTGATTGTAAAATCAATGCATGTTAATTATAGAAAATTTAAACACAAATGAAAAAGCAATTCTACCACCTAGAGATCACCATTGTTTACATTTTGTTGGCAATGCATTTTTACATATATTTAACAAAAGTACCTCATTTTTATTTATTAGTAGCTATATTTACATGTATATATTTCTCTAAGTGCCTATATACCTACCACGATGTATTTTTGGAAAAAAAAAAGTGGCATGGCCTCTCACCTGATGCCTTTGACTCTTACTCTTTAGCTCCCTGCTTAGAAATCTGCCATTCAGCTGGGTGATGGTGCATGCCTTTAATCGCAGCACTCTAGAGGCAGAGGCAGGTCTCTGTGAATTTGAGTCCACCCTGGTCTACAAATCGAGTTCCAGGACAGCCAGGGCTATTACACTGAGAAACCCTGATTCAAGAAAAAAAAATTTTAAAAAAAAGAAAGAAAAAGAAGAAAGAGAAATCTGCAGTTCTTTGATTTGGCTCTATTTCATCTACTATATCTAATAAGTTGAGTAACATTATTTTCTCTCTAGCACTAATTATGCTTTTCCTTTCCATGTATTCTATCATTAGTCAGGCTTACATCTTCCATAACTCATACCAGAAACAGATATATGTCTCCAAACTTTCCTGACTTCAATGTCATTGTGTTCTGATCTACCATGCATACCTCTACTATACCAGAATGCACCCTTTTACAGAATCATAATAGTTTCTCAACACTTTGTAAATTGATCACATTTCTTCTGAAAAGCAGATTCATGTTTCTACCATCATTTCTTTGTTTTCATTACCTTAAAATATGGGGGAGAAGAAGCTAAAGAGACAGTTCAGTTGTTAAGAGTAATAATTTCTTTTCAAGAGCACCCACATGCCAGCTCACAACGGACTATAACGCCAACCCCAAGGGATCCAACAGCCTCTTCTGGTTTCCAAGAACACTGTATGCACATGGTGCACAGACATACATCCAGGCAAAACACCAATACATACAAAAACCCAAAGCATGCTAAAGTAAATCATCCACATACTAAGTAAATGATCACATGTGTACACGTGTGCGCGCGCGCACACACACACACGCAGGTCAAGGTATAGAATGTTTGCATCACCTGGAGCTGCCACCATTTTATTTTCAGACTCATAACAAAGGCCAAACATTGCTTCTTGGTATCTCTCCCTATGACCTCATTTCCTTTTGATTTTATTATTCAATTCCAAACTGCAATCATCAGGAATGAACTCTGAGTTTTGTGAAAAGTCACTGCACCTTGGCTTCACTGAAGCACTGTGGTTTACCTTTGTCTCTTTGATTTTGACAGCAATCATTTGTTTCCTCTGCTGGATGATCTCTACCAACTCGTCACATTCTTCCATAAGTTTTGCCTCATGCATAGCAGTATTCACCTGCCAAGAAAGTCCAAAGTGTTACACAATGATTATTGCTTTTGTCCCCTGCTGGCTCTAAAAGGTTAGGACTGACAGCTAAACATGCACTTCTTCCATACCTCCCTCGATAAGATCCACTCCTAGAAGAAGAGTAGAGATGATGATATTAATGATGCAAAGGCATTGAAGCACCACAGATAGGAAGCTCTCCAGGCCTCTGGTAGGTCATGATGGTTAATGGAAGGCTGGGCAGAAGGACAGATGAGATGGGGGCATGTTTTTCCCACTGTGCAAATCCCTTTACTCCATCAACCTGTCCTCCTGTGGTTCTTTCAAAAAGAAGGCAAGAAGATTCATGTATCTCAAGGAAAGAAGAGCCTCTTCCAAAGGCACAATGATATTAAGATTACAGTGCAATAACATATTTCTGCCTTAAAAGGTTTTCAGTTTTCTGATTTTTAAATATGTGAATGTGCAGAGAGATTTTACATTAAGCATATGAATGTGTAGATATTTTTCACATAGTTGTCATAATGTTTTACTCATATTTCTTGGCTTAGAGAAAAAGTTCTATCCAGTATCTAAATACTTTTCCTATTTTGAGATACTGTCTCTACATCAATATATCTCTGCCACAAAGTCAGGATGCAGTTGAATAAAAAGCCACTATTCATTGTCTTTCCATGGACAGACTTCTTCACCTCCTTTCCTCAACTAGTGATATTGGTTGGTACAAAGTCCCCAGGGCATGCTAAAATGAATTCAGGAGATCATGGGATTCCCAAGATATAAGGAGGAGAGAAGAGATGAGGAGCTAACGTCTTTGAAGCCCTCAACTTGCCAAACACTACACAGTAGTAGTAGTTCATGTATTAAAATATCATTATATTATTATAACTTTTTAATACAGAAGCCATTTTTCTCACATCACAAATGCAGAAACTGAAGCTTTGAGAATTTGAGTAACTTGTCATAATGCTAATTAAGTATCAAAAGCCATATTTAAAATTGAGGTCTGTTAAATGAATCCCTAGGCTAGCTGAGGAGGACCGTCATGACGCAGGAACTGTCAAATGAGGTTCACCTCCATTTCAGCAGCACATGGAACAGTGACCCAGAGAAGAACAATCATCCCAAGAATCTATTCAAGGACCACTTGAGCAGAGCTCTAAAAAGCCGAGAAATAGACAATGGTTTTCTTGAGAGCATCAAAAGTCAAGGAGCTAGATGAACCACCATGTAACTGGTACCAGCATCTGGTAACTGAACAGAGTTCTCTGCAAGAACACACAGTGCTCTTAACCACTGAACCATCTACCCAGCCCCAATTATAAAATTTATGTAACCAAAATGTTTGTCACTTAATGGCAACATTACTTTTATGACTCTTTTCCAGGAGGGATGCGATAATGACAGCTTTTATTTATTCTCTGGCCCTTCTCCATGGTTGTTTTTTTCTCAGACTCCTCTGCTTTTCCCTAAGTTAGTTCTACTTTCCCAAAGTAGATATCATATCATCTCAAGGAACTTTCATTCCTCTGAGAATAAGAGATCAACCTAGTTCTCCCAGGGTCATTACGTAGAGATCTGGAAACATAGACATTTGCCATTAGATTTCTTTTTCAGGCAGCTACAGGTATAGCAGAGAATGGCCCTGTGCCTTGTTACTTGTCGTTTAGTCCTTGGACTAACCTTTGCAGAGCACTTGTGGTATGCCAGGCACCAGTGCAATCTCTTATATTTATCACCTTTCAATCCCCCAAACAATCTCATATGGAAGGTGTCAGTATTTCCATTCAACAGATAAGAAAACATGAGCTCAGAGAGATTAAGTGACATGTTGAAGCCTACACAGTTAGGAATGATAGAGACAAGACTAGCTCCAGAGGGTTCCACTCAGACAGCACACTTGTAACAATTACACATCCTTCCTCTCCAGCCCACTATAACAACATCTGTGTTTGGTTTCTGATAATCACCATCCCTTTTTGCACTACCCATCTTTATTCTGACATCCTTTTTTCTTTAATCATTTTAAATGTCTTATTGTTTCCCTAAAATGCCATGAATTTGCTTGTGCAATACTTTTTCCTGAGATTATCCTTTTATTTGGCAGGGCATGTCCTCATTGATTGAGCAAACTTCTATTTATCGTCCAAGGCAAACTCTTCAATCATCCCTTCTTTACCTTTTCCTCATTGGTAACTACAATCAGTCACTCTCCTACTTACATTTACATAACACTTTCCATATAATTCTGTAATAATGTTTGCTATTTCATATCACTGTAATTGTATTGGGGAGTCTTTTCCACTTAAACAGGAAGTCTGGAGGCAGAGATTGTGCTTGGTCTATCTCCAGAATAGTGAATGATGCATCCTAGGCATTATGTCAGTATCTGTTGGAGCGAACTCAATGGTAATCCTTAAAAAAGGCAACTTCTACTGCTCGTTTAATATGTGCAAATGGTTCTCTGTGTTAGTATAAATTCTGTATATGATATCTAATAATGAAATCATTTTTCCTTCGTATCCACTATGCACTTCTGATTTACTCACTTTTATCAACAATGTTATTACAGTTACTTGGACTTAGTAACTATTTTGAAAAAAAAAAGCTTTTTTCTTTCTTTTATTTTATTTTTGATATTTTAATGCAATTACATAATTTCTTCCTTCCCTTTGCTTCCCTCCTACCTCTCCCATACATCTACTTGCCTTCAAATCCATGGCCTCTTTTTTTTTTATTAATTGTTGTTACATGCTAGTGTGTGTGTGTCCTAAATACGACATGCTCAATCAGTATATTATTTGTATGTATATTTTCAGGGCTGATAATTTGTTATTAGATAAGCAACTGACATGTGCTTCCCTGGAAAAGACCACTTCTCCCAATCTCAGAGTTCCTTAGTTGCCTGCACTTCATTGGGTGGGGTTGAGGCCTCATAGTCTTTTCTCTCATCTACCCTGGGGAGTCATGTTGGTAAGACTTTATGTAGCATCTGAGATCACTAGAAACAGTATCACAGCAAACTTGTCCCTAATAGTCCATGTAAATTCTCAATAGTCCCAAAGCCCTTCTCTATTGTCATTTGGATCTCCCTAAAGTTCCTCTAGTAATAAAATGAGGATCTGAGCCAAGTTGCCAATACATTGATTCCTTTATGACCCTTTACACATTTCTCAAAAGGCCTCTTTAACTGAATTCTCTGTTCTCAAAATAAGTCTTTTGCCAGGCAAGCCCATAACTCTTCCTTTGCCTTCTTCATCAAACATTTATTAAGCATCTTTTTGTAAGATGCATTATGCAAGGCCTTGCCTTCAAACACTTAGCAATCTAAATCAGGAAGGATGGTGTGTGTGTGTGTGTGTGTGTGTGTGTGTGTGTGTGTGAGAGAGAGAGAGAGAGAGAGAGAGAAATGAATCAAGGTAGCGTAAGTACCAACTGAGTCATGCCAACTATAAACACAGAAATTGAAAGAAAACAGGGCACCCTCAGTGAGCAAGTGGGAAACATGCCAGAATGAGATGAGCCTTGTATTAAACATTAAAGGAAGGAGTTAGCGATTTCAGAGTTAAGAAGGAAGAAATTTAAAATCAAACAAAGTTTGAATGAGACTCCATGTCAAGAACTTTATGTGTGCATATGTGACTGTGTCTGTACATTCACACTGGCGGAACACACACAGAGGCCAGAGGTGAATGTAAGAGCCTCTGTGACTGGTCCCAGGTGGTTATGAGCTGCCTGCCATAAATGCTTAGGAACTAAACTCCAGTCTTCTGAAAGAGCAATATGCTATCCTAACCACCCACTGAACCATCTCTCCATCAAATATTCTTGAGGGTTTTTTCTTTTTTTGATTTTTCGAGACGGTTTCTCTGTGTAGCCTTAGCTGTCCTGGAACTCAACTCTGTAGACCAGGCTGGCCTCGAACTCAGAAATCCGCCTGCCTCTGCCTCCCGAGTGCTGGGATTAAAGGCGTGCACCACCACGCCCAGCAACATTTTTTTTTTTTAGTGAAGAAGAAGTAACATAGGATCAAGTGAGCTAGTAACAAGCTCAAGGAGGATTTAGGAAGTTGTTAGGAAGTGAAGAGGACAAGTCAAACATGAGGAACCTTTATTGTCAACATGACATGAGTGTGGGCAGCACCCTGCCATGGTCTGGAGTCTTAGACTGAATTAAAGGACACAGTGAGCTGCTTCTTGACCGCAGATGCAGTGTGAGCAGCTGTTCCATTCCTGCTGCCCTACCTTTTCTGCAGTCACCAACCGCAATCAACCTTCCTGTACTTAAATTGCTTCTGCCAGGTATTTTGTCACAGTAACAAGAAACATAACTAATATACTCTTTGCTCAAAAAATCTTCAATTAAACACCAAGCTCCCTAAGAAGAGATTTTCCACTGCATTGTTCCTTCCACTGTGCCTGGCACAATGCCTTGTGCAAAATGACTTACAGAACATTTGCTAATAGAATTGGCCCAGTAATATGCATACATACATACATACACATACATACATGTAGTTATGCCATCGTAAATATATTTTGTTGAGAAAATTTAGGTTGAAGTCTAGAACTTAGGATGGGGACGGATTTGGGGGCCATTGCATTAAAAAAAACAACACACACACACACACACACACACACAAGCACAACAGTAGAGCAGAAAGTTGGCTGAAGAGGCAAAACTCCAAATCAAGGCTAAAGCAATGACATTAAAATGTTTCCATGTCAAGAAGCAGCCCAGAAGAGCAAGGTCTTGAAATGTTTTCTGAACACGAAAAACTCCAGGGAAAATCTGTCTTCATGATGTGAATAAAACAACTCAAATTGCTTGGACGACATTTGAAAGGCCAGTGTTTTGTTGGCAGTTTTATTTGAATATACAGTAAGGTTATTTCAGTTACATTTTAACCCTTCATTTAACATAACTCAGGTTGCCTCATTAAATGTCTTTGGCAGATTAGTCCATGTGTGGAAGCCTCCAGTTCTTTCTTTGAACTTTGTTTTGAGTTAGTGGGCTTGGCTAAATGTTTTCATATAAATTTATACTAAATTTTGTGTATAAACATTTACCCCCCTTGAAGATACCAGTGGAGTAATTCTGCAAACCTGTTTGTGTGAATTTACCTACCTCAGAAAGCCTTTGGGGAACATTCCTTGATACTGAGGACAAAGTATCTTAGCCTCACTCTTTTCTAAGTACCTAGGTGGCCCTGGCCAGGTCCCAGGTCTTATTGGTTCCATGTTGTTTAATTTTCTTCTCAATTGCAGCAAGAACTTGACTTACATATTGTTTCCCAGCTGTATACCACTCCTCTTTTTGGAGTGGTGAGGATTAAACCTAAGACCTAATACATGCTAAGCAAACACTCTACTGCTGAGAATGTCCCAGCTCCAAGACTAATTGTAAAATAAGATGTACTCTTGTCAACTGTCTACCCTTCCCTAGTACAAATTCATAGGTCCTTTGTTGAGAGGATTTTCACTGATAGTCACTGCAAGGAAACAAATGCATGGGGTGTTCACAAATGTCATAGGTTACAAAGATTTTTTTAAGTAAATAGTTATTTTGGCAAGTGCTTAAACTCTCTCTTGGAATGTAAGTGGCCTGGACCCTTAGCTCCTTTCAGGGATGTTGTATTAACTACTTTCCTTATTGCTACTGCCACATACTCAACGAAAGCAAGGTCAGGAAGGACGAGCTTGCTTTGGCTCACAGTTCCAGTGTACATCACTGTGGGGGATGACAGCAGGTAGACCTGGAGACAGCTAGGTACATTCCATGGGCAATCAAAAACCAAGAACGGGAAGAGCTAGTACTTAGCGGGCGGTCTCTGTTTTCCGTCACTCCAAGACTCCACATAGACCATCCCACAGTTAAGAGTGGATCTTCCCACCTTAATAAACTCCATCTAGATAATCCCTTCCAGGCATGCCCAGAGGCTTAGCTCCTTGATGATTCTAAACCCTCTCAACTGACGATCAATAAGCCATTGCAAATGCATTGGACAATCTTAAGGGGAAATCTCTCCGATGCTCATTCTCCAAGTCTTTGTTTTATTCCCATGTTTAAAGTTCCTCTGCCTTCTCTCTGCCTCTGTGAAAGATGTCCTCACACACACCTGCCTCTTCATCCTCACGTCACCCATCCTATAGAGAGTTGTACAGGAGTTCAGAAGGCACTAAGAATTCTGGTTTGGGTGGAACAATACCTATTTACTGATGAATTATCCCAGATACCCAGACTCCTTTCTGGCTCTTCCATCTCTGTAGCCTCCACTTGATAAATCAATGCCAACTAAGAAACTGTGGTTGTAGGGGAAGCAGGGCCAGGGGAGGGTATAGGGGACTTTCAGGATAGCATTTGAAATGTAAATGAAGAAAATTTCTAGTAAAAACTTTTTTTTTAAAAAATGACACTGCCTTCTCAAATACATCATCACCTTCCACCTAGACATTACTAAAAGTCCAGCATTAAAGATCACATGGAGAACTTTTTGTTTTTGCAAACAGTGAGTACCTGCCATTTACAAGAAGTGGAATATAATGATGAAAAACACAGCTTCTGCCTTCAAGGCACTTAATGTTTTGTAGAAAGAATGAAGTGTGAATACAACTAATTAGAAGAATTATTATTATTATTAAAGAACGCACCAGCTATACAATGAAATACATCAACGCCCTATGAGAACATACCAGGAAGCATCAAGTTTTGCCAGTCAACGATCACAGAAGATCATAAAATGTCTTCTGTAGATGATCTGGCAACAGTTGGGCATGAAGAAGTGTGGTTAAAGGCAGAGAAGCCCAGGTAGAGAATGGTATGAATAAAGTATGTAAAGGTATAGGGAGGAACGGGAGAGAATGTGACTGGTGAAGCACATCAGATTGCAGGGACAATGGAGTGAAGTAAGTTTGGAAGCAGCAACGCAGGGATCGGGAGACAGTCCAGTCTGCTGGGTAAACTGCTTTTGCCTAAGTATGAGGACCAGAGCTCAGATCCCTGACATACATGCAAAAAGTCAGGTGTATCCACAAGCACCCGTGACCCCAATACAGCAGGGAAAGGACAGACAGAGGTCTCTGGAGCTCACTGGACAACAACTAGTCTAGCCAACAGAACAAGTTCCAGGTGCAGCAATAGGACCATGGTCTCAAAAACAGAAGGTGTAGAGAAACTGGAAAGGTCATTCAGATGTTTTCTGCTAGCCTCCACAGGCACATACGCATACAGGCATGTGTTCCTGTACACACACACACACACACACACAATGTTTTATAAGATTTCTAATTGGGAAAAGTGGCTTACACCTATACTTGCAGCTCTCAAGAGGCTGAAGCAGGAGGTTTCTGAGATCAAGGGCACCATGAGGTGCCCTTGAAAAACTGTGTTTTATTAAAGAAAGAAGTGGAAGTGGGAATATGATTTTGTGGGTAATGTGCCTGCCATGCAAGGATGAGGACCCCAGTTTAGATCTTCTACCCCACTCGGAGGTCCATCCCATAATCAGCCACCAAACCCAGACACTATTGCATATGCCAGCAAGATTTTGCTGAAAGAACCCTGATATAGCTATCTCGAGAGAGGCTATGCCAGTGCCTGGCAAATACAGAAGTGGATGGAACACAGGGCCCCTGATGGAGGAACTAGAGAAAGTACCCAAGGAGCTGAAGGGGTCTGCAACCCTATAGGTTGAACAACAATATGAACTAACCAGTACCCTCAGAGCTCTAGCTGCATATGTAGCAGAAGATGGCCTAGTCGGTCATCATTGGGAAGAGAGGCCCCTTGGTCTTGCAAACTTTATATGCCCCAGTACAGGGGAACGCCAGGGCCAAGAAGTGGGAGTGGGTGGATAGGGGAGCAGGGGAGGGAGGGTATAGGTGACTTTCAGGATAGCATTTAAAATGTAAATGAAGAAAATAATAAAAAAGATAAAAAAGGGCTAGTGAGATGGCTCAGCAGGTAAGAGCACCTGACTGCTCTTCCGAAGGTGATGAGTTCAAATCCCAGCAACCACATGGTGGCTTACAACCACCCATAAATGAGATCTGATGCCCTCCTCTGGTGCGTCTGAAGTCAGCTATAGTGTACTTATGAATAATAATAAATGAATCCTTGGACCGGAGAGAGCAGGGACTAAGCCAAGTGGGACTGACCGGAGCGAGCAGGGTTGACTGGAACAAGGGGAAAAAAAGATAAAAAAAAAAAAAGACATGCATGGTGGTGGACACTCTGAGAGCAAGTGTTGAGGCAAACAAGAACCATGGAGCTGCCTCCATCTCACTGGCCTGCTAGGCCTGCTGAATTGATAAGTTCCAGAGTCTGTGAGAGACCCCGTTAAAAAAAAAAAAGGCAAGGGGGAGTAGAAGGAGACAGCTAATACCAGCCTCTTGCCCCCCTTCACACACATGTGTACATAGATGTACATGTAACATATACATGCTTATATACACAAAAGAAACCCATGAAGTTTGCAGATACGCTATGGAAATATGTGCTGCCATTTTGAATCAGGATCTTGGTGTTATAATAACACCCAAAGCGTGTGGGGAGAGAAAACAGGCACAGGACCCAAAGGAGTGGGAGAGGACACAGCAAACTCCCATTTCCTGTTTTTCAGTTACTGTTCTGTCCTTTGTCTCACACTCCATAACATCAGACAAAAGAGCCTGAGTTGGAAGTCCTTCCCATGCAGTTGCTTTCTGTGCAAGGGAGCTGAGAAGGGAAAGGAAGAGGTATATTGGACAGCTGATGAATTACCAAGCAGCTGTTATGAACAGCTCTGCCATCGAACAAAGCTGCAAAACATTATTGCTTTTTACAATGATGCCCTCAAGAAAATGCAATATGTACAAACAGACATAGTACTGCTGTGGTAGCATCAAAGCTAAGGTGTTAAGCCGGATCACACTTTAAGGACACACATCCATCCATCCACAACCCCCATCACCAGCGCCAGCACCTCCCGCAGTCAGCTGCCAGGTTCAAAGGAACACAGGGAAGAAGAGAGGTCTTTTATGTTGTTTTCAAAACACCACAACATCTCAAAAACAGTAGTGAAGATTTACCTAAAAACAACTAAAGGGAGCAGGGCTTTCTCCAATATGCCTGGTCTTTTCCTTTCAATTTAGGAAAAGGTGGCCACCTTAAGAACTAAGAAATATATGAAGTTATTAATATGATTTTTAGCTCCCTGTACTTGGGGGAACTACACCCTAAGAGGGAATCAAAGGTTACTTGGGCAAAGTTACACAATTCTAACAGCCTCGGGTCCTAAGGTGGGTTTTGTTTGTTTGTTTGTTTGTTTGTTTGTTTGGGAGGGTTATTTGTTTTTTGTTTGTTTTGGCAAGGAAGAGACATGAGACATTATTACATGGATGAGAAATAGCTGTTGAAGCCAAGCAAGTGGGGAATGGAAGCTAAGCCGGCTCCAGTGGTGTAAGAATGCTAATGAGTTAGGCACCAGACAGATATTGACTAAGAGACAAATTTCCTGTCAGCTTATGGGACAGAGACACAATACTTAACACTTTGTGCTGCTTATCACTTTTCTAATTACCGCGTGTATTTTAGCTGCTTTTGTTAACCTACTAGCCCTCTGCGGAAGGCACCATCATTATTCTTTCTAAAAGAGAAATTAGGAAGCACGGAGGTTGTAGACATTTGTACAAGGTCATACAGCTAGAGTCAAAACCGGGATTTTAAACTAGGCATCTGTACATGTCTGATTGTAGCCAGTGTGTGTGCGTGTGTGTGTGCACGTGTGCATGTGTATGCATGTGTGACTGTGTGTGTGTGTGTGTGCATGTGTATGCATGTGACTGCATGTGTGTGTGCATGTTAAGTGACAGGTTTCTCTACCTCTTAGCGATTTCTCTCCAGATAACCACATTTTCTAGAATTAATTGCTGGAAACACTGTGTATCTTTCTTATTTGACAGGAAAATACAATACATATCACATGTAGAAAATGTAATTGATGTACACATCTGTACACAAACATATATATATATACATATACATATATGTGTGTGTGTGTGTGTGTGTGTGTGTGTGTGTGTGTGTGTATAATGCTTATTTTACCCTTGCTTACCTACCAAAAATCTTTGACAATACAGGGAAGGGCCAGTTTGCTTCACATACCTGCCTTAGGAATGGCTTTTCTAGAATAATTGAATATGGCAATTTCTGTGCTGGGTTTGGAGAACGTTCTTTCCAGGAATCAGACCGTGAAACCTTTGTAGCCTTCAGGTTAGCTACTGCCTAATGTGCCCCCTTTAAAAATCCTATTTATTTTACAAGCCCACCCCAGCTTCCCCTCTGTTCTCTCTTCCTCCCAATCTTCTCACACTCACCCTCCTCTCCCCTGCCCACCCACCCCTCCTCTGTGTCCCTTCAGAAAAGGGCAGGCCTGTCATGGATGTCAAACAGCCATGGCATATCAATTTACAGTAAGACTAGGCACCTCCTCTCCTAGTAATACTATGTGAGGCAAACTAGTAGAAGGAGAGAGTCACCAGCCCCTGCTCCCACTGTGAGGAGTCCCACAAGAAGACCAAGCTACACAACTGTTACACATGCGCAGAGGGCCTTGGTCAGTTCCATGCAGGCTCCCTTGTTGGCAATTCAGTCTGTGTGAGCCAAGTTGATGCTATAGGCCATGTACTTGTAGTGTCGTCACCCTTTGGCTCTGACAATCTTTCCTCCCCCTCTTTGGCAGGATTTCTCAAGCTCCGCCTAATGTTTGGCTGTGGCCTGCTGCATCTGTTTCCATCAATATGCCCTTTTATACAAGGCAATTGCTCAGGACATGAAAGAAAAGAGCAGTATAGCTATGACCTAGGTTTTGCATCTACTGTTCTATGTATGTACACAATTAAATTTTCTTTGTGAAATGAGGTAGAGACCTACTTTAAAAAAAATGCCTCAAAGGGCACTTCCTGTTGCCAGGCAGGAACCCCAGTGGAGCAATAGGAACAAAAACTCACCCACAAAACTTTCAAACACAAAATAATCCTGTCTATAAGAAATGCAGGGATGGAGGATAGAGCAAAGACTGAGGGAATGGCCAACTGATAACCAGTCCAAATTGAGACCCATCCCATGAGCAAGCACCAATCCCTGACACTATTAATGATACTCTGTTATGCTTGCAGACAGTAGCATGGCTGTCCTCTGAGAGGCTCCACCCAGCAGGTGACTCAGACAGATACAGACACCCACAGCCAAACAGTGGATGGAGCTTGGGGACTCTTAGAGAAGAACAAGAGAAAGGATTGAGGGCCCCGAAGAGGATAGGAACTCCACAGGAAAACCAACAGAGTCAACTAACCTGGACCCGTGGGGCTCTCAGAATCTAAACCACCAGCCAAAGAACATACACAGGCTGTCCCTAGTCCTCTCCACACACATGCAGAGGATGTGCAGTTTGGCTTTCACGTAGGTCCCGAACTGGAACAGGGGACTGTCCCAAAAGCCTGTCCATGGGCTTTGTTCTTCTTCTAGCCAGGCTGCCATGTCTGGCCTCAGTGGGAGAGTATGTGCCTAGCCTCACAGAGACTTGATGTGCCAGGGTCTGGGGGATAACAAGTGTGAGCCCATGGGCTCAGAAGAGAAGAGGAGGGGGAATGGAGGAAGGGTCGTAGGAGGACGGTGATCAGGATGGAGGCAGTGAGCATGATGTAAAGTGAATAAGTAAGAATACATACATACATACATACATATCCCATCAGAACTATGGACAGATTAGATTTGAAAAAAGACTAAAAACCCCATAGATTTCTACCTCATCACTTTATTGCTAAATTGTGAGTTCTGGAAACAGGACAGAATCATCCAACGTTGTATTAACTGCCACTCTGGAGCTATGTTTGGACTGCTCATCTGGTGTTCCTTCACCTCACTACTTTTCTACTCCACAGTAATTGGTTACAAACCCACAAGGAGATACGAGTCTCTAACTCATACCTCTATGCATTTATTCTACAAATTTGAACAATTATGCAAGCGTGCACACACAACTAATATGAACTACTATAATAGCCCCAAAGCTGGAAACAACTGAAATATTCCCTGCTGAGAGCAAGGAGAAGCAAACAATGGAACATTCATATAGCAGAATGCCCTCCCAACCATATAAAATCACAGAACAAAACTAGTGATACAAGCTGAATGGATCATAGAGGCATTATAAGTGACAAAGAAAATAATATTTTGAATACTATATGATTCCACTTACAAAACATTACAGAAATGACAAAATTATAATGATGAACAGACCAGTGGCTGTAAGGAAGACAGATGTGACTATACTACAAATTGGTAGCACATGGGGATGAGCAAACAACTCAGTGGTTAAGAGCATTGGCTGCTCTTGCAGGTTTCGTTTCCACCATGCACATCCAATGATTCACAACCATCTGTAATGTCAGGTCTGGGGGTTCCAACAGTCTCTTCTGGCCTCTGTGAACACCAGACATGCAGTCTGTGCACAGATATGCATGCAGGCAAAACATCATACACATAAAATAAAAATAGATACGTAAATCTACTTTTTAAAAGGAGGTAGCACATGTGAGTTTAGAGGGGAGATAACAAAATGACTTAATTACAGTAGTGATCATGAGAATACACACACACATACATATATATATATATATATATATATATATATATATATATATACACACATGACAAAATATACGCCTCCCCCCAAGTCAAAATGTAAACAAAAAAGGAAACTCTCTAGAGTTCCTTATAAGCTTTTAGGCATGCCTGGGGAGACATTTCTGTAGTTTTCTGAAACTAACAATTACAAATATCTGGTAAAATAGTTGAATCCAATATAATCTCAATCTGTCTTCCTCTGTGTCTCTCATTCTCTCTCTTCCTCTGTGTCTCTTGTTCTCTGCCTCTCCCTCCACACATATGTTATTCTGCATCCTGCATTATTTTTATACCAGTCATAACTCTTAATAAGAATATGTTTTTAAAAATTTGTGCCAGCAACTGGCAGCTATCATGTAGAAGACTGGGAATTGATCCATTCTTATCTCCTTGTACTAAGGTCAAGTCTAAGTGGTTGAAGGACCTCCACATAAAACCAGAGACACTGAAACTTATAGAGGAGAAAGTGGGGAAATGCCTCGATGATATGGGCACTGGGGAAAAATTCCTGAACAAAACAGCAAAGGCTTGTNGGATAACACTTGAAATGTAAATGAAGAAAATATCTAATAAAAGTTGAAAAAAAAAAAAAAATTTGTGCCAGGCAATGGTGGCTCACGCCTTTAATCCCAGCACTCGGGAGACAGACGCAGGAGGATTTCTGAGTTCAAGGCCAGCCTGGTCTATAGAGGGAGTCCAGGACAGCCAGGGCTACACAGAGAAACCCTGTCTCAAAAAAGCCAAAAAAAAAAAAAATGTGCCTCTTAACTTGGATGCAAGCTCCTTAAGGGTGGGGACATTGTTTTGTTCACAACTGAATTCACAACATGTAGCCTAGTGCCTGACATACTGTAGGTAAAGCTACAAGTATCAGTTGAATCAGTCAATGAGTAAGAATGACTGAGTTGACCCTGAAATCAAGATATAATGAAAAAAAGCCTATACAGATAGCTTTTCACATCTGTAAGTTCCGTACCTGTGGGTTTAATCAACTTCATATTTGAAATATCTGAACAAATTGGCATCCTTATTGAATATGTACAGATATTTGGTTTTATTCCCAGGCAATATAGTACAACTATTTATGTAGCAGCTACACTGTGCTATTATAAGTAATCTACAAATATTTAAAGTATATACAAGGATATAGTTAGATGATTATATGCAAATGCTAAATCCTGCTATGCCAGAGACTTGAGAATCTGAGAATTTTGGTATCTGAGCCAATCCTCCATGGATACTGAAAGAGAACTGCGCTGTGTTACATTTCTTCATTACATGAGACAAATAGCTCTTACATTTTCTTTTTACAAGATTGCTCAAAATTGTTTTCTTTGATCTGTTTTGTCATCTCAATATTGTTTGCTGAAATATGAAAACCCAGAGAAATGTCTAAATAACAACATAGGTTCTAGAAGACCACATATTTTAAAATACTTCCTTTCTTACTGTAGAAAGAAAAAAAAATACCTTATCAGGGTAAATGACTCATCCTTCCGGGGCATTAAAAACTGTAATTCTAAGAACTAGCCACCAGGGGGAACTGTTTACTTAATCATCAATTTCTTAACAGTGCTAGTACCAAGCCATGTGCTGGGTATAAAAAAAAGAAGAAGAAGAAGAAGAAGAAGCTGCTTATATACCCCATTTTATTTATCTATTTTTCAGTAGAGGGACATCTAGATTGTTTCCAGATTCTGGCAATTATGAATAAAGCCACTATGAACATAGTTAACCAAGAGTCCTTACAGTAGAAGGGAGCATCCATTTGGTAGATGCCCAAAAGTAGTATAGGTGGGTCTTGAGATAGATTCTCAATTTTCTACATAACAACCATATTAATCCCCATAGTGGCTATACAAGTTTGCACTCACACCAGCAACGAGGACATGTTTCCCTTGCTCTACGTCCTCGCCAGAACAAGCTGTCACTTGTGTTATTTATGTAAGCTATTCTGACAGATTTAAGATGGAATCTCAAAGTAGTTTTGGTTTGCATTTCCCTGATGTCTAAGGATGTTGAACACGTCTTTAAGGACTTCTCAGCCATTTGATATTCCTCCATTGAGAATTCTGTTTAGATGTGTACCACATTTTTAAATTAGATTGTTTTGGGTTCTTTTTATGTCTAGTTTCTTGAGTTTGTTATATATTTGGATATTGGCCTTCTATCAGATGTGGAGTTGGTAAAAAAAATTCTTTTTCCACATTTACAGAATGGAATATTACTCAGCAGTTTTAAAAATGGCATCATGAAATTTGCAGACAAATAGATGCAACTAGAAAAACAAAACAAAAATCCCAAATGAGGTAACCCAGAAAGACAAACATGGTACATATTTATAAGTGGATATTGCCTGTAAAGCAAAGGATAATCATATTGCAATCCACGGACACAAAGAGTTTAGGTAAAAGGAAGCTTAGAGGAGAATGCATGGATCTTCCTGGGACAGGGAAGTAGAATAGATTTTGCTGGTGGACTGGGGGCAAGTAGGGATGGAAATAGGAAGGATCAAATTGGAAGAGATATGAAGGGATAAAGTATGGGGAGAGATGACTGAAATTGGAGGACATTTGAGGGGGTGACATAGAAACCTAGTGAAGTGGAAACTGCCTGGAATCTATGAAGGGGACTCTAGTGAAGACTCCTAGTAATGGGGGATATGGAGCCTGAGCTTGAACTGGCCATCTTCTGTAGCCAGGCAAGGCTTCCAAGTGGTGGGGTGGGACACCAATCCAGCCACAAAACCTTCCACCTAAAATCTGTCCTGCCTACAAGATGTGCCGGGCAATGGTAGTGCAGAACTTGTAAGAGTGGCCAAACAATTGACTGGTCTAATTGGAGGCCATTCCATGAGAGGAAACCCGTGCTGGGCAATGCCTGGATGATCAGGAACTGGAGGCTGGGTAGCCCAGAAACCTAGGGTAAATCTGAACAAGGCCAAAAAAAAGTAGGAAATGATTCCTTATGATGTTCATAGATCAGTGCCTAGCCCAATCATCATAAAAGAGGCTACCACTGATGAAAACTGCTACAGAGACCCACAGCCAACCATTTGGCAGAGAGTCTAGGTTGGAGGTCTCCATCGTGCCCCTCCTCCTAGAGCTCAGGGAACCCCATAGAAGATGGGGAGGCAGAACTGTGGGAGGCAGAAGGGTCAAGAA
This sequence comes from Mus minutoides, assembly GCA_902729485.2. Classification (NCBI taxonomy): domain Eukaryota; kingdom Metazoa; phylum Chordata; class Mammalia; order Rodentia; family Muridae; genus Mus; species Mus minutoides. The sequence goes on along the minus strand of LR755144.1, from coordinate 768,352 downwards.
CACTAAGAGAGCAAGGCCCAGAGAACTAAGAAATGCAACTCACAGGGGGTGGGGGAGGTTCACAGAGACTGACATGGTAATTGCAGAGCCTGCATGCAATTGTGCTAGGTCCTCTGCATGTATGTTATGGTTGTTGGCTTGGTGTTCTAGGAGAACTCTTGACATTGGGAATGGGGGTGTCTCTGACTCTTTTGCTTTCACTTGGGATCCTTTTCCTCCTACTGGGTTGCCTTGTTCAGCCTTGATGTGAGGGTTTGTGCCTTATTGTAACTTGTTATGTATTCACAGTTGATATTCCTGAGAGGCCTGTTCTTTCCTGAAGGAAAATAAATGCAGGAGTAATGGATCTAGGGGAGAGGGAAGGGGACAGGGAGTTTGGAGGAGTAGGGGTGATGGGAGGTTGCTGTAGGGCTGTATTGCACAAGAAAAGAATGAATACTTTTTTAAAAATTACAGGATATCTTACTCTTAGAGTTTTGTCTGGTGGAGAGAAAAAATTAATACACAAAAGTGCAGAGGTGAAAGTATGATTAGGGTACGCTGGGCACAGGAAAGGGAGGTACCTAAATTAGGTGGAAGAAGGGCAAAGAAGATGGATGGAACATGGGTCATGGCTTCCTGGGGAGGAAGAGTCTTCAACAGTGCCTTATGGGACAAACTGTCAGCCAGAAGAAAAGAAAACCAGTTAACTCCTGTGTGGACAAGTTCTACATCCATCACTGTACCTCAAGTGCCTGGCCAAAGGTAAACATGAACATAAGTGTTTATGAAATTGGTGAACAAGACATGAAATGCAGATGCTAAAAGAACATGCTATGAAGGGAACCACAGTCCTGATCATGGTGGGTCTTACAAACCTTTACTTTAAATGCAGTGGAAAAGCACTGAAGTCTCTGTGAAAGGGAAGTGACATGACGCAATTGCATTGTAGAAATCCTAAACTTTCAGATAGTATGGAACCTGGATGGCCGGGGGCAGGGTGGTGGTGACAGAATGGATCAGAACCATTAGGCATGGTAGTTTTCTAAATGACTATGGCAAAGCCATGGCTCCTGCCTCCAGGACGTTGTTAGTTCAACACATGATATATGTATGGTCAGGAAATTTCAGTACAACAGTATAGTAGAGGTGTCCACATGATGCTCTGCCTAAGTTCATATACTGTGTGGGTGGGAATGGTAGTCCCAGAAAGTAAGTTTCAGACTATTACATGAGCTTTATTCAAATCTGCCCTGGGTGTGCTTCTCCGAATAACAGAAGGGAAAGACAGGGCAAGTAATGGAAAGTTTATACCTTTTTTATTCCTGGACTGGGCTGCAGGGAAAATTTAGTCCCTCTTGGCACTCATGTCTGTCATAAGCATTCTTCCCCAAGACCTTCGTTTCTTGAAGATGAATACAGCATTCAAATATTCTCTATACACATTCAGAGCCAGTAATCTCTACTGGAAGGTCCAGGGAAATGCCAAGTCTAACATCTAAGGACAGGAAAGAAACTATTCTGAGAAAGAAGAGCTTCTTTCAGAAGCAGTGGATTTCCGAGGACAAAACACAAAATCCTCGTTCTGTGTTCAGAAAAGGCAGGAGGCCACTAGAAAAACCAAAAAACAAAACAGAAGAATGCAATCAGCTACAGCAGAAAAGTGCACTCCTCTGAGCTGGACAGGTCAGGTCAAGAGCGAGGAGAGGAGAGAAGTACCAGGAAAAAGCCCTACGGAAAAGAACAAGATGAGTCATGTTTGCGCACATAACTGATAGGAAGTCTCAGAATAGTCTCCATCTCTGTGACAAAAGATAAGTATGTCTTCGGGATATAGTTCCATGGGTCTCAACTAAGTCATATGGCAAGAAGGACTAGTGCACTTGATGGATGAGTTAAGAAAAGGAGAGAAACAGATCTATATTAATATATTGGTGTCTGTCCATATGTATTACACACACACACACACACACACACACACACACACAAATTCTTAAGGATAATATAAAGGAAGAAAAGTTCTCTGGAACTCATGGGATAACTGCCTAACATCACCATAACAAAATTCCATTAAAATTGAAAATGGATTTTTAAAAAATGAGCATTAGATCAAAATATATTGCTAGACAAGCCTCCTTTACAACAAGTAAGTGAGATCAGTTTCCTCTACTCTATATAGGATAGTAGTAATACCTAATCTCAGAAGATTTTGTATATGTTTATTAAATAGTGTCATTCAATCATCATATACACTTTCTAATGTGTGATAAAATGTCAGTTTCCGTTTGTTTTTGTCTTGTTTCACCATGACATCTATGACTATGGCAACTGTGACTCCTCCTATAGCTTTTCCATCATCTTCAGAAAGAAGCAAGTACCATTTACTCATCTGAAATACTTTTCTTTGGTTTAAAACTGTGATGTGCTTTGTTTTCTGGAACATCCCGGGCCAGGCATGATTTGTTTTTACCATTGCTTAGCCCCTTTCTCCTATTCTTCCTTCTGTAGCTACAACCTCTTGAACCTATTTGCGAACACAGTGACCTCCACACTGTAGGACAGGGTTAGCTCTTCTCTAAAAGGAAGACAGACTCTCCTCCTGGTGACACACTATCACACTTCCCATCATTATTCAGAAGAAAAGGTCAATGCCGAAAGGGATTGACTCTCTCCCTACCAGGAACCACATCACTACCTATTTAATATCATCACTGAGAGCAAAGGGGCAATGGCAGGAGGGAGGTCAACCACTGAGTTTTGACAAAACACAAATCACATTTCATATGGTTAGCTAGAAAAGAATTTGGCTGGTCCAAACTTGTTTTTCTGCTCTAGGATACCCCATAATTAACACAATCTCCAGGCTTTGAGGGCCAAAAGATATTTGCTAGAATCTAAAAGAAATAGGTGTCAATGAAAGAAAGGTAACTACCATATTCTTTTAGTTATAAAAATATATCACTGTAATTGCATTCAGATTTAAGCCTTCTTTATAGTGCTTCTGGAGGGAGTTTTCCATCTGTTCTGTGCTGGGAGCTCCAAGAAGAGTAAAATCTCTGTATACAGGAAGCTCATTAAAACACTTGCTAACACATCAGTGAATGTCTACTTTCTCTCATTCAATCTCCATTCTATGTAGCATAGCAGGGATTCAACCTATTAGCCTACCTGCCATTGGGGTGGGAAGGAGAGTCAGTTATTAAAATAACAGCAACTCTGGAATTAAACAAGTGCTGCTGGAGTCACAAGGAAATAGGCTTACCCAGGGATCTCAATGAGTATTGCCTTGCTGTGAAAAGCCATATATACATATACATATACATATACATATACATATACATATACATATACATATACATATACTTTGTGTGTTAATGTTCTATGAATATAACAACAGAAAACTAAATTTTCTGTAAGTTACAAAATATATATACATATATATATGTATGTATTTGTGTTCATATATATATATATATATATATATGTGTGTGTGTATTTCTGTGTGTGACTCTACATAAGTTTTATATTACATAACTCTCTCAACTACTCTTAGGGTAAGGCAAGAAAGCCTGTATTCCCTACCCCAATAGTTGCTAGACAAAAGCCTAACTTTACAGAGCCTCTTTCTCATACAAATTTGCCCTTAGTGACACCGTTAACTTTATTCACCCATATCTACCTAGTGAGGCCATGGAGAGAATAACAGTACTGTGCAGTCATCATGGTTTAGCATAAAGAGAGCTCTGTAAGATATTTCATGTCGATATCTACCTTTACAGCAACCCAAGAGGTATATGGATCAGAGTGATGTCTGCATTTTATGTATGATGATTAACAGGTCCATAGGAATAAAAAAAAAATCAAGCAAGCTTGTTAGTGTTGGTTCCAACATAAGCTGAGCTGCTAACTCTGAAGCAGATTATCTATTTTCCCTTTCTCTCTCTCTCTCTCTCTCTCTCTCTCTCTCTCTCTCTCTCTCTCTCTCTCCCTCCCTCCCTCCCTCCCTCCCTCCCTCCCTCCCTTTCTTTCTTTTTAACAAGGTACATGTAGCTAAGGATTACCTTAAACTTCTGATTCTCTTGCCTCTAACTCCCAAGAACTAGGATCTCATTCAATGCTGGACATTGAACCCACGAAGGACTCAATGCATCTCTAGCTAGATCCCCGGCCCACCCTCGTTCCATCAGAACCATCAAAGTCGTCCTGCTTTTTGATCACACTCTTTGTAGCTAAAACTATTATTTGGGAAAACTGGCCCCTCTTTCTTTTGAGGAGTTTCATGTACTGCTTCTGTGTTTTATTAGTACTTTTTTTTCTACTCCAGGAGGCAGCAGAGTCAAGTAGAAAGAGCTCCGTATTTGAAGTCAAGTAGGCTTGACTGGATTCCAGTTTTGGAACTTACAAGACCAGTGACCTTGAACAAATTACTTATCTCTGAGCTTATCTTTCTGACCTGTAAAACAGAAATAACACTATCTCAGAAGTAGTTGTGAAAACCAAATGAACTAATAGAGACAGGGATCTCATAGTACCAAGTACATAGTAGGAGTTAAATAAATACGGATTTCCTTCCCCATTGCTCTCCCATTGCAACCTGCTGTGCTGGATTGAAAACAGGCAACACTGCTTTCGCCCAAAGCTGAAATTCAGGCTTTGATTCATGATGGTACTTGTCTTACTGTAACACAGGGTGGCTCACATTTCAGCTTTTGGATGATCACCTAAAATGGCTACTCTCATAATCTTTTTTAAAAAATCTATGTTATGCCAGACCCGCCAAAGCCCCCAGGGACTAAACCACCAACCAAGGAGTACACATGGAGGTTTCCATGGTTCCAGCTGCATATGTGGCAGAGGTTGGCCTTGTTGGGCATCAGTGGGAGGAGCAGTCCTTGGGCCTGAGGGGGTTTGATGCTCCAGTGTAGGGGAATACCAGGGCGGGAGAACGGGAGTGGGTGGGTGGGTGGGTGGGGGAACACCCTCATAGAGGCATAGAGGAGGGGGGGGATGGAATAGGGGATTTCCAAAGGGGAAACCAGGAAGGGGATAACATTTGAAATGTAATTAAATAAAATAACCAATAAAAAATAAAATCTGTGTTATGCATGTTGTTTATTGAAACAAGGTCTCTTAGCCATCTTATTCTAGGAATCCTCTATCTTTGCCTCCTCAGTTCTAGGATTGCAAGTGGCTACCATGATTTTCCACCTGTTCTGTGGGTTCTGGGGATCTGAACTCCAACCTTCATAGCTGCACAGCCAGCACTTTACCCACTGAGCCATGTCCTAGCCTTCCATGATCTTTTGGTAGCTCTTTGGTATACATTGGGAGCCTCTATCTTACATATACACACATATACACACAGTGAGAGACACACACATACACACAGTCATGTGTGTGAACAGGAATAAATGTTTCTAAATAAATTTAAGTTATTACTTAGACATTACGTACATGTTTTTAAATCATCAGATAAACCAGTCTTCTCCCATTTATTAAGCTAAACCCAGAAAGTCTAGGTTGCCTTTATTTGGCTAGGTGACTAACTTACTTACTTACTTTGATCTGAATAAATGGTGATACCTCATGTCTGTGATTTTTTGCCAAATTCCCATTTCATGTCCTCAGAGCTAGATTCCAAATGCACAGTCTAGCAAAGAACACACTGGTGACTATCCAGTTCCCATGGGTCAGATTTAGACAGTCAATGTGGCTTAACTTGTATCTATATTTCTCTGTTGTCAAATTCTCCTCAATTGAGAGTGCCAGTCAGTGGACAAAAAGGAAGATACAATGGGTATAGGGGAAAAACTGAGCTGGTACTGGGATGCTCTTATAGGATGTTGATAAAAATGGCTTTGGAGCCGGGTGTGGTGGCGCACACCTTTAATCCCAGCACTCGGGAGGCAAAGGCAGGCGGATTTCTGAGTTCGAGGCCAGCCTGGTCTACAGAGTGAGTTCCAGGACAGCCAGGGCTACACAGAGAAACCCTGTCTCTAAAAAAAAAAAAAAAAAATGGCTTTGGAGACAAAAAGTAAGCTCTTTGGAATGTGACTGACAAGAGGGTAATGAAAGCTTTAAAATGCTCTCCTTATGCATTTTGACAGTTTTTAACTAGTTGCAGTGTAAACGTTATTGCCATCCTATTTTGTTATGAAATTGTCTACACTATTTAAAGCTAGACAGCATGGTGAAACCCAACATGCTCATCCTTTCACTTCAAAAGCTGTCAACGTTTCTATCTGTTTGAACTGTTTTCCTTCCTTTCTGCCTCAGTATTTCAACGAAAGAAATTGTTTCACTCCCTAGCACTTGAGTTTACATCTGAAAAAGATATTTTATTACATAATGATTGACATCATTTTCCAATATCAGAATCTAATGCATGTTCCATATTTTAACTTTACCAGTTATATAAAGAAGTGCCTTGCTGTTGAGTTATTTGAAGAAGAATCTGATATTGTTTTTTCAAAGGTCATACATATGAATAGTGACTATGTTTTATAGTGGGAAAAAAAGCCTTTGTTTTTACTGTGCACCCTTTCCATTATCCTTTAAAAAATGAAAAGTTTGATTAGGACATGATGGATTGTGCCTATCATCCCAGAATTTAGGTCAGACTTGCCCAAAAGTGAGTTCGATGTCACCCTGGGCTATGCAAATCTCTGTCTCAATTGAAATTTGGATATAGTGGCACGCACATACTAGTCATCCTGGCACGCAGAAGGCTGAGGTAGGTAGGATGATTTTGAATTGGAGGCCAACCTGGGCTATTTGGCAATACCAAAGCCAGCCATAACTACACAAGCTCAAGATGCTGGAGGCCACTGCAGGAAAGAGAACCATTGTTGTAGCCCTCTATAAAAATGCAGGCCCCTTGTAAAATGGTATCTCATTCATTCGCACAGCAATGTAAATTTAAGTGCCATTGAAAAAAAACAAGTTGTAGAGCAAGTATTGGACAGAAGAAAAGAATATCCCAAGGTAGAACAGAAAGGGCATCAAGAGGTGGCAGAAATTATGAAAGGAAATAGTACAATCTAACATGAGGACATTCCAATATTCCATCAAAATGATTTCTTACTTTACTGACTTTCTTCTGTATTTAAAGTAACTCAAGTCTGGAAAATTCAGCTGTCTTATTTATAAATAACAGTATACTAGCTCCATGGGATAACACATATTTGTCAGTATAGACCCTAACCAAGTGGTAGTTTCTATTCTCAAATTTAGCTGGCATCCAATATCTATTATCCTATTGCAGAGTTGACCAAACAGGCTTGATATCATTCTGCAATGACATGGAAAAGGAAAATATGAAAGACCCACCAGCATGTTATTATACCTTTGGCATGAAAGTGTGAATTGCCTCAATAAACAGAGATTGTTGACAATATAACTTAATAACTCTAAATTGAAAGTTTCACATAATAGGAAATAAATATTTAGCAAATGGGAGAAATCCTAGAGCTGCAAGTAAGTGACAGTACACTAGGATTCAAGAGGCCCAGAGTTTTACCCCAAGCCTGCAAAAGAGCAGAAGAAAGGATAAAGATAAATAATACAGTGAAAGATATGGCTACACTATAAAACAGATCGAATTATAAAACAATAAGAGGGCTGAGGAGATGGCTCAAGAGTTAAGAGCACTTGCCACATAAGTAAGGGGACCAGAGCTTGAAGCCTTAGCATCCACATAAAAGCTAGGCTTGCCAAAGTATAGCTCTAGTAGCTCTAGCACTAGGGAGGGGGTCAGAGACAGTTGGTTCCCCAAAGCTCAGTGGTTATCCAGCCTTGCTGAGCAATGGCAAGGTCCAGATTCAGAAACAGACCCTGTCTCAAATGGGTAAGGCACAGAGTGACAGAGCAGGACACCTACATTATCCTTGAGCCTCCGTCCCCATGTGCACATGCACACAAAAATAAGAGTTTAAATACTTGACTAATACTATAAAAAAATCAATATAATAGTCCTGTACAGAATTTTGTAGCTTACAGAAATTTTGCATTCTTCTCTTACATTCAGGAACATTCACAATCACAAAGAACAAAATTACATTAGAATAGTAAGGGATTTATAATCTATTCTCTATGATATTTATTCTGCAAAAGAGAAGTAATATCACAAAATATGAATATCTGAATCCTTAACCACTAATGAATAGAGAAATTGGCTCTTAGATAACTCTAAAAAAAACAAAATTAAAATTGTTAATCCTATCAAAAACAATGAAAGGGCATACATGGTCTTATTTTGAATTTTAGGTGTTTTGCCTGCACCTATGTCTGTGTGCTTTGTCTGTTCAGGATATAAAGAAGCCAAAAGTAGCTGCCCACCTCCTCTGGATCTAGAGGTGCAGTTGATTGTTTAGCTATCATCTATGTGCTGGGAAGTGAACCTTGATACTGAAAATCAGCTGGTGCTCTTAACCACTGAGCTAATTCTCTAGCCCAAGGGCACAGTCTTAATACCAAACATATATTGGGTACTCTTGAAGCTTGACTCATTTTATCATAAAATGAGAAATAAGTTAACCATTTAATTCAAACATTTAGAAAAGGAAAGAAAACTAAGAGAGGACATTCATGTTTAGAATAAAATTGCCATAGGTAACTATAATCACAACTAAAAAAAAATCATTAATGGAAAGAAAAAGAAAACAAGAAACCCAGAGGCAGGTAGGTAGATATCTATGTGTTGGAGACCAGCCTACTTTACACAGAAAATTACAGGATAGCCATTACTACATCTGAGATCTTGTCTCAAAAACGGAAGAAAGGAAGGAAGGAAGGAAGGAAGGAAGGAAGGAAGGAAGGAAGGAAGGAAGGAAGGAAGGAAATGCTAACAATGGAAAGGAGATACACTCAGAGCTATAAATAATGGGATGGTAAGCATGCAACAGTTGGTCATAATTTGTAGTATTTGTTTTTATGGTATAAAATTCCCACCATGGTGGATTTTTAAGCACCAGTGTGTAGCCAGCCACTGAGCCCACAATGGGAAGAAATAGCATTGAATTGGCAAGCCAATTGTAACACCCTAGTGAATAAATACTAACATATTTACTAGAGAATACTACATATAAACTTACGACACACAGTTGAAAAATCATTTAAATATTACCTAATTTTGCCAAAAAAGTGAAAAATTAAGAGACAAATAACTTTACTCAAGATTGGAAGGGTACTTAAAGATCTTTTCCAGGTCCATATAGTTGTGGTGGTGAGTTCTATAGTTTCTTCAAAGAACAGATTACCCCCATATTATTTAATTCATTTTAGATCACAGAGAAGGATAAAAAGATCTCAAATGCATCTGGAAAATCTAGTATGATATCAAATTATACTATACAATACCCGAAGCCTAAACAGATAATGAAGAATAATAAGACTATAGGTTTGTTTCACGTCTGAATACATTTCTAAATTATAAATTCAATTCTAAATACATTTCAAAACGAATTCTAACAGAACAACAAAAGAATAAAATATCATTCCAGTAATAAAAGAATGGCTCAACATTAAAAATTTACCAACATATGGAATTATAATAACACATTCTAAAAATTTTTAAACAAAATTCAGCATCCAAACCAAATGAAAAGTCTAAATTAAAAAACAAAAAACAAAAACAAAAGTTGCTTAAAGATGCTAAAACAAATAGCAGATATCATACTAAGTGGCAACACGCTAAGGCCCTTGCCAATAAAATCAAGAACAAAGAAGGGATATCTGACATTATACTTCTTGATGTTTGGTTGAGGCAAGAAAATGAAGCAACTGGTATATTTTTGTAAAGAAGATAAAAGCATCTCAGATAATCCAAGGGACTTCTCTACTATAGATCCAAATTTATCAGTATAGTAAGAAAACACAAAAAAAATCAAAAGCTTTCTCCAGCTGCTTTTTAAAAATGAAAATGGAAAAGTAACACATTCTCAGCAGGTCTATAAGACACCTAGGACTTGATTTAACAAAAGGATACAGTATCTCATATATATATACATATATATATGTATATATATATGTGTGTGTGTGTGTGTGTGTGTATACATATATATACATATATATTTGTGTGTGTGTCTGTGTATTAAAAATTATCTCAGAAATAAAACTGAAATATATATATACTATCATCAAATTTCTTGATAAAAAGCCCTATCATAAAAATATATTTCTTCCAAAAAGTAATATACAATCATAATAAGATAATAATTACAACCTAAGCTGAGTATGTTTTATAAATAGATAAAAAATATTTTAAAGTTCATATGAAAACAGATACCAGATGTTGATATACTTTGTTTTTTCTGGTTCGTTTTGTAACACGCTTTCCCTATGTAGGTGTGGCTGGACTGGATTACGTAGCCTAGACTAGTATTGAAGTCATAATAAAACTGCTTCAGCCTCCCACGTGCAACAATTATAGGTCTGTGGCATCATGCCCAGTTCACTTTTGAAAACCATTATAACCCAAATAATAAAGCATTGGGAGAGGAATAGAAAATTAAATCAGTGGAACAGAAAACAGTCTAGAAGAATTAAGTCAATGCAAAGACTCAATATATGGCTAAGGCAACATATCCATTCAATGAAAAAGGACTTTTTGTATTTCAGAAAATGGCCTTTACATAGTAACAATCTCTCTGGAAGTCAATTTCAAAACGTTGTATACTCTAAAATAATATCTTGTGTATTAATGTTTTAAGATATGAAAAATAAAATCATTTAAAATGTGTCAGGAAAGTTTATGGAAGGACTGAATATGTAGCTCAGTTAATAGAGTGCTTTTATAACTTGCACGAGGCCATAGGTTTTATCCCTACCACCACTTAAACTGGGTGCAGTGGCACACACCTGCAGTGCCAGCACTTGGGAAGGCAGAGGCAGAAGTTTAAGTTCATCTGTGGCCTCATACCAATCCAAACTACATGAAGGCCCTATCTCAGATGGAAAAGGAGGGAGGATGAGAAGAAGGGATAGGGGAGGGAGGGGAGAGAAAGAGGGGGATAGGGAGAGGGGGAGAGGGGAAGAGGGAGATGGGGAAAGGAGATAGAAAGGGAAAGAGGGAGAGGGGAGAGGGAGAGGGGAAGGGGAGGGAGGGAGGGAGAGGGGAGAGGGCAGAGGGGGGAAGGGGAGGGAGGGAGAGGAGAGAGAGAGAGGACAGAGGGGGGAAGGGGAGGGAGAGAGAGAGAGAGAGAGAGAGAGAGAGAGAGAGAGATTGAGATTAAGCTAGTTTGTGGAAAGAATTTCACAATAAACCCTTCTCACCTAATCAGTTCTGTCTCCTTGGAAAGCATTATTCATTCTCATGGATTTCTGCATGTGTGACCTATGAAGAGACTAACTGCCCTTTAATTTTGTGGTGACCAGCTTTATAAGCTTAGCAGCACAGCCCTCCAACCTCCAGTCCCACCACCTTCTTCCTCACTTGCAGCAAAATCATAGCACTCCTACTTCACAGAGAAAATTGGAATTCCATTGTAAAAACAGCAAACAAGCCCACTTCTTCAACCATGCTCTCTTCATTCTCTGCTAGAGCAAAAGAGAAGGCAACTGGCTCTTCCTCAAGAGAGCTCACCCCATTTCTGCGCTCTGGATCTCATTTTCTCTTTTGGTGTCCTCATTTGTTTACTTAATGCTCTTCCCTGTTCCTGCCATTCAGTTGCTGACAACTGGTAAATTTCCACTGGCATTTTTCTTTTCTTTTACTGGATATTTTCTTTACTTACATTTCAAATGCTATCCCCTTCCCAGGTCTCTCCTCCTGAAACCCCTCTATCCCACCCCCTTCCCCTGCTCACCAACCCTCCCACTCCTGCCTCCCCATCCTAGCATTCACCTACACTGGGGGCATCCATCTTTCATAAGACCAAGGGCCTCTCCTCCCATTGATGTCCCACAAGGCCATCCTCTGCTACATATGCAGCTGGAGTCATAGGTCCCTCCATGTGTAGTCTTTGGTTGGTAGCTTAGTCCCTGGGAGCTCTGGAGGGTCTGGTTGGTTGATACTGTTGTTCTTCCCATGGGGTTGCAAACCCCTTCAGCTCATTCAGTCCTTTCTCTAACTCCTTCATTGGAGTCTCCATGCTCAGTCCAATGGTTGGCAGCAAGCATCCACATCTGTATTTGTCAGGCACTGGTGGAACCTCTCAGGAGACGGCTATAACAGGCTTCTTTCAGCAGGCACTTGTTGGCATCCACAATAGTGTCTGGGTTTGGTAACTGTATGTGGGATGGATCCCCAGGTGGGTTAGTCTATGGATGGCCTTTCCTTCAGTCTCTGCTCCACATTTTGTCTCTGTATTTCCTCCCATGGGTATCTTGTTCCCCCTTCTAAGAAGGACTGTAGCATCCACACTTTGGTCTTCCTTCTTCTTGAACTTCATGTAGTCTGTCAATTGTATCTTGGGTATTCTGAGCTTTTGAGTTAATATCCACTTATTAGTGAGTGCATACCATGTGTATTCCTTTGTGATTGGGTTACCTCACTCACGATGATATTTTCTAGATCCATCCATTTGCCTAAGAATTTCATGAAGTCATTGTTTTTAATAGCTGAGAAAATGTACCACTGTGTAAATGTACCACATTTTCTGAATCCATTCCTGTTAGGATTCTGTCTAAGCTCCACCCCACAGTTACCTGGCAATAGCCAGGTATGCTCCTCCCCACAGTTACCTGGCAACAGCCAGGTAGGTCTGGCCAACTATAAGAGGGGCTGCTTGCCCCCTCCTCTCTCTCTTACTCTTGCCTCTTCTCTTGCCTCTTGCCCTCTTGCTCCTCCTCTCTCCCCATTCTCTTTCCCCCTCTCTCCAGGTAGTCATGGCCGGCCTCTACTTCTCTACTGCCCCCTCTCTCTCCCCTCTCTTTCTCTGCCTTTCTCTGCCTCTACTACCCTCTTAACTCCTCTCCCCATGCCCTGAATAAACTCTATTCTATACTATACCCTATACTGTAGTATGGCTAGTCCCTCAAGGGGAAAGGATTCCTTGGTATGGGCCCACTGAGGCACCCCTCCCCCATACTTTACCACACTCCCATAAAACATATATTAATACATATTTATCTTTTTATGATCACAACAATTCCTATGTTGAAAGACAGTTGGGTTCTTTTCATCTTCTGGCTATTATAAATATGGCTGCTATGAACACAGTGGAGCATATTTGTCCTTATTACAAATTGGAACATCTTCTGGGTATATGCCCAAGAGTGGTATAGCTAGGTCCTCAGGTAGTACTATGTCCAATTTTCTGAGGAACTGCCAAACTGATTTCCAGAGTGGTTGTACCAGCTTGCAATTCTACCAACAGTGGAGGAGTGTTCCTTTTTCTCCACATCCTTACCAGGATCTGCTGTTACCTGAGTTTTTAATCTTAGCTATTCTAACAGGTGTGAGGTAGAATCTCAGGGTTGTTTTGATTTGTATTTCCATGATGACTAGGGATATTGAACATTTCTTTTTTTGTTTGTTTTGTTTTTTTGGGTTTTTTTTTTGTTTTTCAAGACAGCATTTCTCTGTGAAGCTCTGGCTGTCCTGAAACTCAGTCTGTAGACCAGGCTGGCCTTGAAGTAAAAGATCGTCTGCCTTTGCCTCCCAAGTGCTGGGATTAAAGGTGTGCGCCACCACTGCCCAGCTATTGAACATTTCTTTAGGTGCTTCTCGGCCATTCGATATTCCTCAGTTAAGAATTCTTTGTTTAGCTCTGCACCCCATTTCTAATAGTGTTATTTGATCCTCTGGAGTCTAACTTCTTGAGTTCTCCCTGACCTCAAGCTGTACTACATAGCAATACTGACAAAAACTGCATGGTATTGGTACAGAGAGAGGCAGGTAGATCAGTGGAGTAGAATTGAAGACTCAGAAATGAACCCACACACCTATGGTCACTTGCTGTCTGACAAAGGAACTAAAACCATCCAGTGGAAAAAAGACAGCATTTTCAACAAATGATGCTGGCTCAACAGGTGGTTAGCATGTAGAAGAATCCACTGGCATTTAAAGATACTTGTTTTTCATGTCATTACAAAAACTGAAAACCCAGTTACTTCTAGAAATACAGTCTTCTGCCAGCTTCCACAACACCCACTTTGTTTTCTTCCTAACATTCCAAGTCTCTCCCGCACATTTTAAATGCAGTGTTTGGATTTTAGTGGTTTCAGGATTGGAATTTTTATCTTGTTTCGGTTTGCTTGGTTGGTTTTCTTTTTATCTCTCCTGCCTTAAGGGCTGATCTAGGGTTTTTCATACTGGGAAAGCAACTTACCAGAGAGCTCAATTTTTTACTTTATTTTGACACAATGTCTCATTAAATTACTCAGGATGACCTCAAGCTTTCAATATTCCCACTTCAGTCTCTTATGTGGCTGTCCATGCCTAGCTTCATCTCACATGCTGCTAATGCTTCTTCAATTGTCGCTACATGCTAGCTTTCTGCCTATTTTTTAATTGAGATATAAATTACATCATATATAACCAATATATTTGAAGTTAATAATTTACTGGATTTGGGTAAGTTTAAAGACTGATGCAACCATTTGCACTATCCAATCTTTAAAAGACTTTTTTTTAAATAAAAAGTTTATGTGTATGTGTGCATGCATGTGCATGTAGATGCCCATGGAAGCCAAAATTGGGCACTGGATGCTTTGGAGCTAGACTTACAGGTAGTTCTGATTTGTGCCCACCCCTGTCCCCACCTCAATGGGGTTGCTGTGAATTGAAGTCTTGTCCTTTGCAAATGCAGCAAGTGCTCTTGACTACAGAGCCATCTCTAGCCCAGCAAATCCAATTTGAGAACAATTCTATTGCATTGAAAAGGCTCCATATTTTGCCTCATTCTATATCCTTCCTGAAATTTCCATCTGTATACTTAACTACCTACTGGGATGTTTTGTTTATCTAAAAACAGGCACTACATACCATGTTTCCAAAGCTGAGCTCATTTACTTCCATTAGAGCTAAATCATCCCTAATGGTCCTAAAATGTAATGAATGAAGTATCGCATGACTCACTGTCCAGAAACACTGGCATCCTCTGTTCTGAACTCTGTCTCTTTTTTCTTGTATGTATCTCCAATGAATCATCACATTCCATATGTGTCACTTACTAAGTATAACGCAAATCCATTTCTTTCTCTGTCCTTTCTAATTATTACCTCACTACATCTAACAAAAACATCTTTGTTAAACCAATCTACCCATCCAAGAAATGTGTATTGAGGGCAACATGTGCCAAGCCGTGTACAACACTCCTTAACTAGCCTGCTCCGGTTTTTTATCTTCATAGTATATTATTCCCCCCACCCAAGACTGGGGTTAAATTCATGGTTTTATGCATGCTAAGTAAGTACTCCATCACTAAGCTATATCCCTAGTTCTCTTGCAGAATTCTAAATCCAATAGTCACACAGAAAAATTTATCTCCAACACACACACACACACACACACACACACACACACACACACACACACACACTAATTCCACGCTTAAAATACCTTCATGCTATCAGTTGGCTTTTCTCTGACCTTCGGGTAAATTCCAAACTTCTTAACACAATTACAATCCTTTGTGACCAGGTATCTCCTCTGTAGTCTCATCTTCTACTGCAAGTCTCTTTTGAGAAAATTTCTTATCTTCACTAAATTTTCTCAAATGAAAATTAAGGATAATAAAAGTGTCTGTCTCAGAGGTATTTGAGGGGATTAAATAAAATAATACATGTAAAATACTTAACACACTACCTGGTGCATATTAAATGTTAATAAGTGTTAGCTCCTGGTGATGGCAATAAGAATGTTAGCCTTTCTCAATCCCACTCTCTCACGGACCCCTATTTTTAGTGCTTGCTGTTTCTTTCTATTGTAAGCTCTGCTAATTAGACTATAAAGTCCTTAAAGACAAGTGTCACGACTTTCACTCCTGCTACAGTCCCCAATAGTGCTGAGTACAATGCTAAACACACAATAGAGCTTAATGAATGCTTTTTGACAAAAGTCCACAGAGAATAAAAGTGCTTGAAGTTTTAGTGACTCACTGGAAGGACGGTTTATTATTTTTTTTTAAGTACAAAGTATGGAGTGGTGGCTCGATCTTGTAATCTCAGCAATCCTAAAGCCAGAGGGATTGCTGTGAGATTGAGGACAGCCTGGACTACACTGTGAGCTAAGGCTAACCTGAGTTAAGTATTGTGATCCTGTATTTTTTAAAAATCATAAAATTATCAACACACCTACCCCTATTCAGAGACTCATTTGTTTTTACCTTCTAGCCTAATGTGTCACCAGGTTAGCACGGAACTTGGCAATTCTCACTTCTAAGTCAGTGGACTCTTTTCAAATGGTTTACTGCCAATATCCTGTTTTGGACAGAAATGGAGTGTGAAAGCATGAAGGTGCTTAATTCTATTCTCTGGCAAACAGATGCTGTGCAGTTTGCTTACTCATCTGTAATATCAGATTTTGCTTCTTAAATCAGCATCCAATCTAAGCTATAAAAAATAACACAAATTCCATTCCATTAGAAAGCCAATTGACTCCTCCTGAATTGGTTTGGAGCTCTTGGCTGGTGACCAGGCAGCAATCAGAAACCCAGAAGAGCCCCCAGCAGCCTTAAAGACTCAGGTCCCTTCAGATGCTAGAACACCTCCCCTCCCCTGCACAAGGAACTTGGCAAGAACTGTGTAACATGTTTAGTACAAAGCAAAAGAATGCCTCGCTTTGTTTCCTCTTCCTTTACCCATTTCTTCTCTCTAGCTACCACTGCTCTTCATCCCTATCTGGCCCTGTCACTTCATATCCTAAGACTGTCTCTGGGCCTGATGCTTTACTACTAAGACATCTTTGAGCACTCAGATGTCTGCTGCCCCATTCCAATGTATGCTTCCTTGAACACAAAGTGTATTCGAAGAGCAAAGGGTGGAAACGTGTGGTTCTATGTACCATGGACTCCAACTGGTACAATGGCTCTTTGAGGAAAAGTCTTATAGGCTTAAAGCTATTCCAAAACCATTTGGGGCCTTCGACTTTAGTGAGGAGAAGATGAAAAGGGCTTGGTGTGTGGCAGAGAACGAGGAGTTGTAGGGGGCAAGTCAGTTCTGTACATAAGAGACAATACTTTCAACTAGAAAAAACAAAGGCCATGTTTTCCAGTGTTGTTCTAGCTCTTCCCCTTATATAAAGAAAACGCTAAGGAATTGACCACCATGGGAAAAGCAAGCCCAAATAATGTTCAATTGTCACATGGGCTGAGATGTAGAATCAGCCTTCTGTGCTGAGGAACAAGTAGCTAACGTTCCCAGTTTATGGTCATGAACTTGGCAATTATCACTCCATTGAAGAACAAGAATTCACCATCACCACCCATTCTCATTCTCTCTCTCTCTCTCTCTCTCTCTCTCTCTCTCTCTCTCTCTCTCTCTCTCCCCCCCCTCTCTCTCTCCCTCACCCCCCATTCTCACTCTCTCTCTCTCTCTCTCTCTCTCTCTCTACACACACACACACACACACACACACACACACACACACACACACACACACTTGCACACACCCATTTACTCTTGCAGAGAAAACCTAAATGCTTTCACTTTGGTGGTGTGTTTATTTTTAGAGCCTGTTTTCAACGTTATAATATTAAGTATACTTGAGGCAACACCTCTTTACTGCCAATTCTTTGAAACTGTTTGGAAATTTGTGTCTCAAAGGCACTCCTTTGTGCTGACGTTATGCCCAGCCTTTAGCAGAAGGACACTGCCAGGCAATTTCAACAAGCCAGCCTAGATCCCAGAGTAAACTGACAGACTATAGGTGAGATATTGCTAATGCCTAGAACTGACTACTTTTCTGTACTTGCATGGTCCCCCAAATAATCTAAGCAATAAGAGTATGATCCTGAGGCCTCCTTTATTCTCCTTCTTTTTCCTCCCCAAAGACAGGCTCTTAAGATATGGCACATACCCTGGGCTATCAAAGATAGGCCAAAGTCAAGAATATATGTCTATGCAGCTTACATTAAGGAATGCCAAGTCTCCATACATACCATCTGCTCTTCTAGAGATTCAGAGATTCAGCGGAGGGAAAAGTAGGCTTTTCAGAGCTGTCTCCTTATATGAATCAGTGGCCAGGGAACAAACAGGCATTCTTAGCTGCACCATGCAGTGCAAAGAACTGAAGCTTTGGAGCCAGAGACTTAGAACTGCATCTCAGCTTACTGTGTGACCTTGAGTAAGGCACCTCATTTCTCTGACCACTGGGTTCATTGCTTGAAAATGGGGATGTCACTTACTCTATCACAAGGTTGTCACAAATCCTGAGGACGGGAACAAGAATGCCTCTAGCACAGTGTCAAGAATAAATTATTCAAATATGATTCCCTTCTCAGTCCTGGCTAAGCATACCATGCAGCTGGACTTCTCTTGAAAGAGAGAGATTTAAAAAAGGATGTCTCTGCAGCTCTGTGTGCATGGTAGTTGTCACAGTGGTTGTTTTAGTTTTAAGCCAAAGTAACTTTTCCCCTTTAGTTTGAGATGATATAAGGGAAACTGGAGATGAGAGCTAGAGGTATTCAAGGGTACAAGGAGGGTTGAATAGGTCCTTAGCTCAATTGCTAGTATTTTAATTAAAAAATGGAGAGTCCGGACAAAGTGTGAAGACTTAAGCAGGAAAGACCAAAATTATGCAAATATTCTAGTCATTTAGTGAACTCTGGAACTTTTATAGTACTGGGAAATAGAGGAGGAAGGTAAGTGTGATGGTTTGTATGAGCTTGGTCCAGGGAGTAGCACTATCAGGAGGTGTGGCCTTGTTGGGAGTAGGTGTGTCACTGTGGGCATGGGCTTTAAGATCCTTGTCGTAGTTGCCTGGAAGACAGTCTTCTCCTGTTTGCCTGTTTAACAAGATACAGAACTCTCATCTCCTCTTACAACATGCCTGCCTGACTCTGCCATGTTCCATCCTTGATGTTAATGGGCTGAACCTCTGAACCTGTAAGCCAGCCCCAATTAAATGTCCTTATAAGAGATGCCTTGGTCATGGTGTCTCTTCACAGCAGTAAAACTCTAACTAAGACAGTAAGCAAATAGAGAATGGAACTACAATATGAGATTTGTCATATCACAGGACTGTACTAGAGCAGAATGAAAATGTATGCTTCTATGTACTATTTTGACTAAGAAGACATGACCGCACTTGAAATCTTACCTGCCCTACAGATATGGGAGTTGGGGAATGGTATTATCTAAATCCATTTTATTCTTAAAGTTCATCATGTGTCTGTACCCTCAAAATATTCCCATTGCAACACGTAACATGCTCAAAAATGTTATTTTACTCCAAATACATCAAGGATTGTCACAAATAGTTTTGAAGAAGGATTGAATGCATTAGGTGCCTGAAAAATTATAAAGTGTTTTCTTTTGTAGTATAAAAATAGGTTGTACCTACACTTCAGATTTCACAATAGATTTAGCTTCTCCATCTATATTAAATGTCAATTGCTATATACTTAATAAGATTGAATGTACTACTCTGAATTAGTCACTGCTGGATAGACTGACTAGGTCAGTATGCACTTATTTTCCATTGTTCGTGGAAACACTTTTCTTCACCTATCATTCCACAGTGGTTTCAAAATGGGTATTTTATTCTCACAATGTATTGGTAGCCCCAAGTCCTTCCTGGGGTCTATCAAGTGTGCTTTTCTTACTCTTCCATCTGTTATAAAAATGCTCACTGAATATTTGTCTAACAAACACTAAATCCCAAATAACTCCCTGTCCTTTGAAACTACTCAAGCTGAAAGCATTTGTCCATCTCTGAAGCTTTTCTTTTGCCTTTCTTTGGAGGCAGTAATCTAGAGGAATTTGGGCATGGTAAGAGACAAGTTTACTTAATCATCGATGGAAAGAATCCCTTACCTATTCTTTGACAGTAACCTTCCACCTACTAAATAAAAACCACTTGACTTAAAAGCTGAAAAGCGCCAGCTCACTGATCATAAGACATTAGTTTGTCATATTTGTAAAAGTTACATGCATTTTTAGTAAAAGAGCCATGGGACTGAGATATGCAAGTTTTAGGTGTTATAATTTCATTACCACCATGTCTCCCCAAGAAAGACTCCAGTATATATTTGCTGAGCTTGAAATTGATTGGAAGCCTTACTAGAATGACTGGCCTTGGCCTTCCCCTCATATACAGTAATAAATGTCTGCAAGTCCTAAGGTCAAGGAGTGAAATCTTTGGCAATAAATGTGGTACCCTAAGGAGACTGTTAACAATTGCTCCTACCTACTTTTCTCCCTGTATTCATTCTCTCTCTCTTCCTTCCTTCCTCCTTCCCTCCCTCCCTCCCTCCTACCTCCCTTCTTCCCTCTTCTTTCCACTCTCACTTATGGAGCTTTAACCTTATACGAGGCACACAGTCATGGGTGCTTTACCCAAATTATCCTACCTTTCAAGGTTCTGGTAGAAACAGTATAGCTGATGAAACTGGGGTTCAGAGAACCTATTTGTCCTAATGCTATGCTGCAACTGCAATCCATTCATCTCCAAAGCAACCATAACACCCTGCAACCCAGGACCTACAGAGCATGTCTCAGAGAAGCAAGTTGTAACACTCAAAGCTTTGGAGCTGGTCCTGTATGGGAAGGGTTGCTGGATGCTAAGTCAGGAAGGGGAGGTTGAGCATGTATGATTAGAGGCAGTAGATCAGATTCCTATTGTTAGGCAGTAGTAATTCCTATTGTTACTTACTCAGAAAAAGAATAATAAACAGCTAGGAGATTGCATATGTATATGTGTCCAATTGCTCTGTATGTCAAAGGATAATAACTAATAGTCCATCTCTCTCATAATCAAGCTTCTTCCAGCTTGCATCTTCCCACAGCTTGCTTTCTCCTGGACTTCTCTTAATCTACCTTCCATCCTCTTCTTTGCACATTCCCAAAACACCTGCCTCTCCAGCACATTCTCTGTGGCTTCAAGTGCTACTGAGATAGTGGTAACTTCCAGTGTTTTCTCTTTCTAAGACCTCTCTCCTGACATCCAGATTCAACCAGCCAGTTGCTTACCAGGCATTTCCTATCTGACTTTCTTATCCAAGCACAACAAACCACCAATGTCTTTAAAAAGAACTCCTTCTGTATTTCCTCATCTAGTTGAAAGGAATAGATGTGTTCATGTAGTCACCCAAGGAAGAACTAATTTGGGGATTATCCTAGTACTCCCTTACACAGTCATCCATGGCAGAGCCAAGTAATATTAACTCTGCCTCCTACATAAGGTTTGATTTTATCCCTTCCTCCCTAACCTTGCTGTCACTGCCTCTGGAAGGTCCTTCATCTTTCCCTATATCAAAGAAGATCTGTAGATTTAAGGAGGTATGGTGATAGACTTTCCCTGTACCAGTTACAATGGAAGTAGTCACTTGTGACCTTTAACTCCTGCTCCAATTACCACCCCACAGTCTTGGCTTTTTTTTTTTTAATTTATTGGGTATTTTCTTTATTTACATTTCAAATGTTATCCTTTTTCCTGGTTTCCCCTCTGGAAAACCCCTGTCCCATTCCCTTCCTCCTGCTTCTATGGGGATGTTCCCCCACCTACCCACCCACTCCCAACTCCTTGTCCTCTCATTCCCCTACACTTGGGCATCCAGCAGGACCAAGGGCCTCTCCTCCCATTGATGCCTGATCAAGGCCATCCTCTGCTACATATGCAGCTGGAGCCATGGGTCCCCTCCGTGTGTATTCTTTGGTTGGTGGTTTTCTAAGCACAGATTATATCCTAGTAGTTATCTGCTTAACAGATCCTTAGACTCCTAGCAAGAAAGTCTAAACTTTACCTGCCCATGATGTACAAACCCCTTCATTTTCTAGGTTCAAGCTATTTCTTCAAACTTGCCTCTTGCAATGGTTCTCCAATCTTAGATTTGGTAGAATTGGATTTCTGCTAGTCCCCTGAATAGCTCTATGCTGATCACCTCTTTATACCCTGCATTCAGCCCCTTCAATCATTTGGCAAAGTTTATTCATTTTCAAGTTTATTCATTTTTTAGTTAACTAATACCCAATAACTTCACTTTTATTTCCACTCTGCATCCTTTTCTTAGCCCCTCAGGCACATCTGGATGTTTCTTCCTCCCTGCCAGCCTGTCATCTTGCATTTGTCTTCATTACAACAAGGATTCCTTCACATTCAATTTGCCACTTTGACAGGTTCTCGGCCAATCTGCATGTGCCTTGGAGGCAAGAACCATTTCCTACTTATTGTTATACACCCAGAGCATGGGTACCATTTTCCCCTGAAAGCTGACATTTGCACCTTCATTAATATCACTGCTGCCTGCCTCTCCAGAGGGTTATTTTTTCCTCCTTCAGCATTTAGCTAAAATGCATTTTCTCATTTAAAAAATCCCCTGATTGGATGCACTTCGCTGTAATTACTCATTCATTTTTATTATATCCTCCATGTGTGTGTTCAAATGGCTTAGATTCTACTCTTCCTTCTAGTTCAACTACTTCATGTATATAAGGATTACTGCTGAAATCATGATAGCACTACTTTTTTAAAAAATTCATTTCCTGCCGGGTGGTGGTGGCACACGTCTTTAATCCCAGCACTTGGGAGGCAGATGCAGGCGGGTTTCTGAGTTCGAGGCCAGCCTGGTCTACAAAGTGAGTTCTAGGACAGCCAGGGCTACACATAGAAAGCCTGTCTCAAAAAACAAACAAAAAAATTCATTTCCTTTAAAATATCTATTTTCTTTCCACTCAAAGAAATGGTCAGACTCCAGTCAAGCACATCTTTGTCTATCCTAAACCAAGCCCCCAAGCAATAGAAGCAGAGATGGAGAGCAGAAAGCCACCTCAACTTTCAAGACCAAAGAGACAAAGATTTCAAAAAACAAAAACAAAAACAAAAACAAAACAAAACAAAACAAAACAAAACACATTGCAATGAAGAACTGGGAGAGACATGGAGCTTAAATTCCTCAATGCAAGGGAAGTGCTCCCCCCACCATCACTACTCCGTCCTAGTGCCCTCTCTCCAGCTCCTTTGTTCTCCTTTGTCCCTTGTCCTGACACTGCAGTGCTGCCCAGTCCCAAGAAAGGCTTGAGAAGAGCCAGATGATCAACTTGCTCCCAGAGCTTCTAGGATGGATTAGGGCTTGTTTTGTATCAGTTGAGAGAGGAGTAAAAGAAAGTGGCTCACCAAATGTTTAGCAAAGTGTGTGTTTGCTTACGGTGCTCAGGGACTAAACCCTCAGAACAAAAGTGAGAGGGGATATACTACCTTTGCTTGTACTCTCTACACTGCTCGCTGCTTTATACTCTTCTCTTCTTACTAGAGGCTGTACTTTCTCTGGCCAGCCTGTAAGTCCCTGGGGATCATCAGCCAAGTGTTTCTTTTGTATTCTCTAAACCTTTCAGCACACCACAAACGTAGTGAATGCTCAAGAAATACCAATGACGCACGGATTGGTACGTAGTTAACTATTTTCTTCTCTGGCAAATTTTCAGGAATGCCAAAAGGAAGTAACCATCTGTTGGTATACATTTTCCCTTAGCTATGCGTTATACAGACATTTCCTTTGGAAAAATAAACAAAGGATGCTTGATGAGCCAGAACAAAGAACTAAATATAGAGTTCAAGTGGCCAGAGTATCAAGGTCAAAGCATGCCCTTCCTTAACCAGATTAAAGGAGAGCTATGGATCTGCACAGCCCCATGAAATGTTTTTCAACTATCTCTTTTCCAGGCCCAAATGAAATGGTTTTCAACTATCTCTTTTGAGAATTCTGAAAGTTGAGCCAACGGTATAAGCTGCAATTCAGCTAATAAATCTGTAGTGACCTTGATCTGTTTCTGTAATAATAGGAAGACTCAAACTTTGTTTACTTTCCGAGGAGGATAGGGAAGAGAACGAAAAACTAGAATGGGGAGGCAGCATTTATGGACTCTTCATGAAATGTCAATCTGTGAACAAAACCACTCTCCAACAATAAGGAAGGGGAACAGGTTTGGCAGGAATAGAACCTCGTCCTGTTCTTGCCAGAGTGTTGTAGCTGGCATCCTCCACCAGCGCCCAATGTGAAACGCTTAAATTACACTGTGAATATAGTCATTCTCTGCAGACAAATCTGGATAAGATAAAATTGGGGGGAAAGTCCAGACACCATTCAGTGTCTGGCTCTCATAATTAGCATTATCCTGCTATTTATTTCAGTGTATAAAGTACTTAGGAGTATTCTTGAAATCTCAAGTCCCTCCTTTAACTGCATTACTAATCCTGGGGCTTGTCCTGGAGCCTTTTGGACATACAGGCTCTGTGTTGAATGATTATAATAGGTAGTCTGGAAGCACCCTATTATTAAAGGAGAAGGTAAGGGCATATCTCTAAGCTTGCAGAAGGAATGATGGCATAATGAATAGCCATGAACTGCCATAAGCCATCCATAAGCCAGGACTGAATCTTAGGAATTCTTTAGGAATCTCATACAATTCTTTAGGAACCTCTAATCACACTCACCTGCAAACCCTTTCCCCCAACTCCTACCAGATTCACTGTCAGCTCCTTACCACTCCTCTCAATTTCATTCAGGACAGAATCCTAAACTGAACAGTGCAGTAACTCCTAAAATACACATAATGATCAACACTATTATACTGCCTCACTGTTCTTTGTTGGTTCTCAGTGTTTTTAATCCAATTATCTATAGTTCCTGAACAGCTGTGACCACATCAGAGGAGGTTTTGTACAGTGTGTAGGTAGTACATCTAAGCTATTTGCCTGTACCTAACCTAATATCCATAGAAAGTTAGTAGCAAAAGCTGATCTTTTGTGTAGCCAGATCAGACACTGGCTTATATAATGGGATTTAACAATCATCTCTAAGGGTGCTACTTAAATAGCTACTTTGCGGGATCACCATGGGATTCCCTCTTACTCTACTACATAGGTAGTGCAAAGACCACTTCCTTAAGGCACAGGTTAACTTCTGAATGCTAACTTTAAGAAGCTACTTTAACTATCACTTCCTGGACTGTGATGTTGCTCCATGGTATAGCACTTGCCTAGCATGTGTTCTGGCACCCAGAGAAAGAAAACTCACCTGCTATCCAAAAGGCCAGAGTGCATTCTCCCCTACTAACACAATTGTTTTATGGGGCCTGTTGCTACCATATCAAAAGAACAGAGCAAATAATAAAAAGAACTAGTTTCACAGGCAGAGGTCAGGGAATACTGTAGAAGGGGCAATGAAGGAGGTAGAGAGGTCAAGGGCATCACCAGGAAACCCACAGAAACAAGTAACCTGGGCTCATAGGGCTCACAGAGACTGAACTGTCAATCAGGGAGCCTGCATGGGATTGACCTAGGCCCTCTGCATATATATTATGGTTGTGTAGCTTGGCATTACTGTGGGACTCCTAGCAGTGGGAGCAAGGGGGTGTCTCTGACTCTTGTGTCTACTTTAGGGACCCTTTTCCTCCTATTATATTGTCCAGCCTTAATAGGAGGGGATTTACCTAGTCTGACTGCAACTTTATATGCCATGTTTGGTGGGTATCCTTGGGAGGCCTGCGCTTTTCTAAATGGAAACAGAGGAGGAGCGGGTGGAGGGGAGAGGATAGGAGGGGTGCTGGAAAGAGAGGAGGAAGAGGAAACTGTGGTCTGGATATAATATATGAGAGAAGCATCAATCAATCAATCAATCAATCAATCAATAGGAACTGGTTTCTAGCATGGCTTGGGAACCGATGCTTAGGTGAAGCTGGCCAGCATGATAAATTCCCAGGAGTCAGAGAAGGCGATTTTAGAGAGATTCTAACATGAAAGAGCAATGAGATAAAGTATAACTTTGCTCTTTTCACTATTACTTTCTCTATCCTTAATAGTCTTTTGATTAGAATGAATACAATGATCATTTTATTTTTAACCTCACTTTATTCACTATTATTTATTACTCCACTGTCAATCATGCAAATTCTAAGCTGAAGGACTCCTTATCCAATATTCTGCTCACAATATTCTCTTGTCCCTTTGGCAGTGCAGATTTCTTACAGTATAATCTAACAGCATAATCAAAAGCTTTGATAAAATATAACGCAGAGGGATTCTGACTGGTTGAAACTACTCAGAAATAATAACTTTCTACTTTGTTTCTCTCTTCTTGGAAAGAATGAGGCTCCACAGAAAAAGAAAAAAATAAAGAAACCATTAACAGATCCATGACCTGTGAAATCTGGAAAGATGGTGAAAAACATGGCGTCATTTCAACTTACATTTTAGAAATGTAAGGATGCTGACGCAGAGGTCCTAACCAACTTATACTCATGTACCCAGTTAGTTTATAGAAGAGGCAAGTAGGGAATCCAGTTTTCCACTAACACTCCAATGATCCTTCTTTTCATTCTTTCTGCTTCTCCCTACACCCACACCATCCCATTTTACAGTTTCACATATGAGCTTCACCTGTACCTCACGTACTCTATACAGAGAGATGCCCAGTGGGGATTATACTGCTAGAGATGTTCATCATTTAAGTATGTTCACTATATAAGAAGAAACCCAAGATTTTAAGAGGTCCAAACAATTGGGAGATGTGGATTTAGTTATTCGTAAGGACTCATTGCCTTAGGAGATATTGCTGGGTCTTAAACCGGAACCTCGAACTGGGATTGTGGTAAAATTATTTCATCATTTAAGAGAAAAAATAACTAGATCTCTTGAAATTATCTGCCACAGAAATGTGAATTATAAGACTCTATATAAAATTATGAAATGGCCCAATCACTGCCCATGAGAAATCCTATATTTTACTGGTATATATTTAGATTTTAAGTATTATTAGCAGCCTTTTTTATAATAGCCAGAAGCTGGAAAGAACCGAGGTGTTCCTCAACAGAGGAATGGATACAGAAAATGTGGTACACTTACACAATGTGTGGTACACTACACAGCTATTAAAAACAATGAATTTATGAAATTCTTACACAAATGGGTGGATCTGGAGGATATCATCCTAAGTGAGGTAACCCAATCACAAAAGAACACACATGATATGCACTCACTGATAAGTGGATATTAGCCCAGAAGCTTATAATCCTTCTTAGAAGGAGGAACAAAATACCCATGGAAGGAGTTACAAAGACAAAATTTAGAACAAAAACTGAAGGAATGACCATCCAGAGACTGCCCCACCTGGGGATCTATCCCATAAACAACCACCAAACCCAGACACTATGGCAGATGCCAACAAGAGCTTGCTGACAGGAGCCTGATATAGCTGTCTCCTGTGAGGCTTTGCCAGTGCCTGGAAAACACAGAAGTGGATGCTCACAGTCATCCATTGCATGGAGCACAGAGTCCCCCAATGAAGGAGCTAGAGAAAATACCCAAGGAGCTGAAGGGGTTTGCAGCCCCCTAGGAGGAACAACAATATGAACTAACCAGTACCACACAGACCTCCCTGGGACTAAACCGCCAATCAAAGAAAACCCATGGTGGGAATCATGGCTCTACCTGCATATGTAGCAGAGGATGGCCTAGTCGGTCATCAATGGGAGGAGAGGCCCTAGGTCCTGTGAAGGTTCTATGCCACAGTATAGGGTAATGCCTGGACCAGGAAGCAGGAGTGGGTGGGTTGGTGAGCAGGGGGAGGGGATAGGGGATTTTCAGAGGGGAAACTAGGAAAAGGGATAACATTTGAAATGTAAATAAAGACAGTTTGTAATAAAAAAAAACAGTTAAAAAAGAAAGAAGAGAGAATAACACCTTTCTATTACTCTTTCTTTCCAAGAAGCACGGAAACTGTCCTTCTAAGCTGCTTTAATATTCAATGTCAGTAATATTTTTAAACCTTAGACTTACTTACACAGCAGTTCATAATTCACAGACAACTTAATCATAGAAATTATTTGTTGATAATCAAAAAGACTAAGTAGATGAAATTGAAAATAAGTGACAAGATGATGAGTAAGGATATAGCATGGACCAGAGTTATGGGATGACGGGAGGAGAAGCTAGGCAGTGAAATAGTGATGAGTGGAAAGAATGGCTAATGAGTGTATATCCCCCTACCCTAAGGATTCATGATTTCCAAACTGTCCAGTAATGACTTTGTAAGTGATAATATCCAGTTTGATGAAGAATCACTTCCTGGATGGATCTCATACCAGCTACTGTTTGAAAAGACGAGAGTTCCTCTTCATCTGTTTGTTGTTTCCCACCAACTATATTGGCAAATCTGAAAAATCACCCATCTATTACCTTTCTTGGAACAAAATTGCTAAAGGCATGAGAGATCATCTACACTACAGTTTCAGTCCTTCACCCCAATATGGCTGAGCTACAATCTGGCACAATTGAAGTTCCTCCACAGATCACCCAGTTCAGATCCAATGAAAGAATTGCAAATGTTATTGGTACATACCTCAACTTGCTGGCAGATCTGTATTAGTTTGGCCATTTGATTTTCTAGTTCACTGTTGCGCTTAACCAGGTTGGTGAGGTTCATCTCGAGAGTTTGCTGCCATCACGAAGGGTATGAAGCCAGCAGGAAAAAGGAGAAAGGGAGAAAAAAGAACAATGAACTTGAGAACCAATGTCATATGGAACTTAATCAGCCAAAAGACTAGGCTCTCTCCCTCTTTCTTGGGGAGGAGGCATGAAGATGAGACGGATCCTCATATAGCCCACTTACATCTTCCTGCCTCAGCCCACGAAGTTCTAGAATTGTAAGTATATGCCCCTCCATTGATACAGAACTGAAGGCCTAACACATGTGAAACAAGTGCCTAAAGATGGTCTCATGGGCCCATAGGGAGTGGCACTATTAGGAGGTGTGGCCTTGTTGAAGGAGGTTTATCACAGGCAGCTAGTATCCTGCTGCCTGCCAATCCAGATGTGGAACTCTCAATTACCCTTTCAGCACTATATCTGCCTGTGTGCCACCATGTGTCCTGCAATAATGATAATGGACTAAAAGATATGAAACTGTAAAGCAGCCCCAATTAAAAGGTTTTTCTTTGTAAAAGTTGCTGTGGTCATGGTGTCTCTGCACAGCACTAAAACCCTAAGACAGTGAGCTTTGAAAGTATGGCCTTACCCCATTTCTAGTTTTCTCTCTTTGCTTCTCAGTAAAGACAAAGAAGTGACTTCTCAGCTTCATTACTCCAGTCTACATGTCTGCTGCTTACAGCCAGGCCCCCCACCATGGTGGACTCTTAACCCTCTGGAACTGTAAATCAAAATCAACTCTTTGTTCTCTAAGTTAGTTTTGGTCTTGGTGTTTTACAACAATAGAAAAGTCTCTAGTACACAGATCTTTCGTGATTACCTTAGCTTTAGTTCCCTGGAAGTAACCCATGCTGCCCCTGCTTTATTTAATTTATTTCCTGATGTGTCTTTCTTGTCTTTCTTTAATTTTGTTCCCATCTAAATCTGTGTTCTCAATAGAAGGGATTGGGGAGAAGGAAAAGGGAACAAACAGCAGCAATCATTGAATTAGGCACCATCACTAAACTAAATAGATGTTAAAGGGAAAAAGAAGAAATGACAGTTCAGAGATTTACTACGACAAAAACATATTGCTCATCTACTGTGTTAAGGTGCAGTGACTTCAAAGATGAGGAAGTTAAGATGGATCTTGAAGGACGAGTAGGAATTTAACAGATAAGAGATGATGGATGGCATGGTGTTTCAGGGACAAAGAATAAGATGAGCAAAAATAAAAATACAGCAAAGTGGTGGCAGCTACTCGGTTAGCTGAGGCAGGAACATAATTTGAGCCTAGGAGTTTGAACTGCTGTTCAGTTACTATGGACTGAACAACATAGTAATACTTCCACTCTCAAGAAGACACATAGTGTTTTTGTTCAGCAATCAACAAACAGTTTAGTTTGGCTATAACATACGGTACAAGAATGGAAAAGGAGCTTGAAGCCTTGTTTTTTTGAATATGGTTGTATGCACCATTAGTCCAAGCACTTGGGAAATAAAGGTATGCAGATCTATTTGAGTTTCAGGCTAGTCAGGGCTAGAGAGCAAGTTCTAGACCAGCCAATGCTATATAAGTAAAACCTGTCTGAGGTCGGGGGGAAAGCCCTGTTTTGAGGATTTTGAATGTACAAATGAGTGTGTACCTATTTGCTTTAGTGTTGAATAAGGAAATGGCATAATCATTTGGGATATTAACCTAGCAGCAATATGGGGAACAGAGAAAAACAGGAAAGGCTGGGAGGCAGGAACACTGGTTGTAAAGATTCTGCAATCCTCAAGGCAGTTACAAATGCACATCTGCGCCAAACTCAGCGGATAATCAAGATAAACATGTTTCAGGAAAAGACTGATCACTGTCAAATGTACAAAGGCCATGAGAAATGTGAAAATTTGTTTTAAAAGATGAGGGGTGGACGGGATTGGGTAATCAGAGGCCACAAGTAACCTTTGTACAGGGAATTTCAGTCAGGCTTTGGAAATAGCTGCTAAATCATATGGACTAAGAGCACATCAGAAGGCTGCAAGCCTAGACTCCTCTCCAAAAGTTTGACCATAAAGTGAATAGAATAGAGCTCACTTTGATCAAAGGGGCTCGTGTAAATTAAAGAGGGGAAATCACTAATGGATCCAATCAGCCAATGATTTCCTCTGGCTGAGTAGTGCACATTCCCAGATAAATGGAAATCCCACATATCAAAAATCATTATACTGAGATATTTGATAAATAGCCCATTGATTGAAAAACCCAAAGGGGGGAAAATAAGCTATTCAAAAGTCAGTGTTTCCCACTACAGTGTGTTTCCATTCAAACATAGGATTCCATTGGGAGAACGTTTTTGAACAAGTATTTGCAACCTGTTGCAACACTGGCCTTGAAATGGGTTTATCATAAATAATTCATACTGCAGAGCACGACTAAGACCCCTGCTGTGTGTTCCTCATTTATGGCCCTTAACTGAGAGACTCATGGCTTGTACAAAGCTACGGAAAAGAAAAATTAGGGCTAAACACATAATTTGGGGTCTGGTTAGACTACAGGCCTTGGGTTACCATCACAAAATTATGGCAAATGGTTAGTTTGCTCTGGCCCCCTAGCAATTTACAGAATGCCAGTCCATTTTAACAACACAGTTCTAGAGCTGACAAGATGACTCTAATTTCAACCCTGCTTCATTAATATGAAAAATGCTTTGAAAAATAAATCTTTGGCTAATGAAAACACCATCTGTTGATGGCTTTTTGCCACTGTTTTCTTACATTATAAGACATAATTTGGGGGAAAACACTGAACATTTACTTACTTCCAGTCATTTGTAAGGAATGAAAGCCTTCTTTCAAACTGAAATTGATTCTCAATAATGAACATATGCGGAGGGAAGCAGAGAACTGAAGCAATTTTGCAGTCTATCTCCTCACTGTTTCCAAAATACCCAACACTCACAAATCATTGAGAACTAAACTTTCGGGGACACTCTAGGTTTAAATGATGTAATTGATTTGGCCACGGAATTATCTTGTCTATACCATGTCTAGTAAACAAAGTTGATTTGTGGGGGTGTTTGTGTGTGCATGCAAAATAAACATGTCTCTTTGTTATTGTAATTCCATTTTGAAGAATCACTTTGTTTTGCTCCTTGCACATGGATTCCAGTTAATGACTGGGCTAGGTTCCCTCCGTCCTAGCCCAGTCAGTACAACATTCTCAAAACAGTTGAACCATCACAGCAAGAGAGCCAAAGTGGCCGTGGAGATTGGAATGGAGATATCTGCCCGGAGGAAACAGGGACAGGAGGTTGGCAGAGAGAGCAGGATGAAGTTCCCATTTCCTGCTGCAGGAGGTTACCTCTGAGTCTCTCTGCATTTCCCTTTTGTGAGGGTGAGAAGCCATTTTAGCTTATAAAACTCTGAGACCCTCTTCACCTTCTAATGACTACACTCTGGCTCTCACAAAATTGTACATGTGTCTAAACAGCACAAAAAGAAGGGATGACTTGGCTGACTTCCATAATTGAGATCGTAGAGGCCTGTGTTAGCTAAATTGGCAGTCTACACTGATTCCATTTTCATCCTAATTCCATTTCATTTGTGTTGTATAGGCTTGGCCTTTTTGAGCTCTCCAGTTCCTTTACTAAAGAACACGATTTTCTGTCCAGGAAGCCAGGCACAGACCACTCTTCTTTCAGACAGCATCCCATTTTTCAAAACGTCCCCTGTGACTCACCTAAATAATTGCTTTAAAAAAAATCACTTCTTTAGGTACAGGTTACTTAAGGTAACGTTCTTTTTTATTTAGTCTCTCAAGAAACTTAGTCATGTATTTAAAGAGAGAGAGAGAGAGAGAGAGAGAGAGAGAGAGAGCGCTCTTCATTAAAGGAGAGAGGTTACTCTTCTGTCACAGAGCTGTCCTGACTCTACACTTGCCATGCTCCATTCCAGGAAGGCATATGTAGTTATTAAACACATGAGCACTTACACACACGGACCAGACACAGCCAGTCTTAACACTCGGAAAGGGGGCCAGCTTTTCTGTTTGTTCTATTAAGACATCAAGTATTGCCATCAAAAGCCTGTTTTCTAGCTAGCTTTCCAAAAGATACAGGGAGAATATTTTCTATACCTAGGCAAGATCACAACTTTGGGGCTTTGATATGGGAACTGAACCCTGAGACAAAGGGTAGGAGTGAGAAAGAGAAGAGAATCAATCTCAAAGGTAGTTTTTAAAGCTTAAGACAACTTCCATATATCTCCATGCATATAATTTAGTCGTGAAAAGCAAGAGACGGGTGGAAATAGAGACTCATAAGATAGGGCGTAGGAAACATGGAGTAGATGAGGAACACGGACCAGAAATGACTGTTTGCATTAAAAACTTGGGAAAGTAAAATCATCATCATCATCATTATCATCAGGTCTAGGGATATATCTCAGTGGTCCAGCACTTACTTAACATGTATAAGGTCCTATGTTCAAACCTCAGTTTGGCAGGAGGAAGACAATTTACAAAAAAAAAGAGAGTGCTGATGTGCTGATATATATATATATATATATATATATATATCTCACATTATATGTATATATAGTTATATATAAGTATATATTATCAATGCGCACACACACACATCCATCCATCCATTGGTAATCCCAGCACTCAAGAGGCTGAGGCAGGAAGATTATCCATGAGTTCAAGTCATAGTGGGAACCTGTCTCCACAAGCAAAACAAATATGTCAGTCGGTACTACCGCTCCCACTCATCACCCCTTTTTTCTTTTCTTTATTTTTCATCCTATCTATATATGAAGATTTCCTGCTCCTCCAAAAACCAGAAGACAGAATCTGAATATGCTTTGCAGTTCCTGTTCTACCTTCTTCTTCTTCTCTGCCCCAAGTGTTTGTCTTAGAAATGCTTACTGTGCTTCGGCTTCACTCTGTCACTTTATATATCAATTACATATGGCCTTTCAACAACAGAACACACCATCTGGTCGACAAACTGAAGCCCACATCCTTATGCCAGAGTTTATTCATCCCCCCCAGCACTTATTTGCTGCTGTAGAGACATAAGCTATGTCCTACAATGAGACCCAGATGACGTTCTAGATGTGTATCACACAGGTCAACTCCACTTCAGGTCTCTTAGAAAATGGCAGACTCTCAAACAGGTAAAATAGATTGTCACCGTCTCCCTCTTCTCATTCAGACGTCTCTGCAAACATTGAACACAGACTCGAACCTCCACTTCTGTCGTGACCAGGAATGCTACTCAAACCATTCAGCACGCTTCCCTTCCTGTTTGGATGCATGCCCGAGTTCAGTAAATATTTAGCTTAAACAGGTGAATTTTACTTATACCTTCTAAATAAACCTAAACGTAGCATTTATTTTTTTTTCTTTCTTTCTTTTTTTTTTTTTTTTTTTCGAGACAGGGTTTCTCTGTATAGCTCTGGCTGTCCTGGAACTCACTTTGTAGACCAGGCTGGCCTGGAACTCAGAAATCCGCCTGCCTCTGCCTCCCGAGTGCTGGGATCAAAGGTGTGCGCCACCATGCCTGGCTAGCATTTATTTTGATAACACTTATCATAGTGAGTGAAAGCCCCGAAGTCCATTCTCCTTGCATCGCCCCTCCTCACTGCCAATCTTTTGGCTACAGTCTTTTTTTTCTCTCTCTTTCATCTGTTCTTCCTTCATATATAATTTCTGACCACGAGTGCACTGTGAGAGTCAACCCTTGACCCCCTTCTCAGCTTGCTTTTGCATGGCTGAACCTCCATTCAGAAGCCAATTGAATCTACTCCTCTAGCCATTCTTCAGCCACAAGAAAAACTTGAATTTCAATTCCTTCTAGATCCTTGCCCTTACAGTTCTTATAACATTCCGTTGGTTCCACCTGCCAGATGTTTGAACACATTCTGTTATCTTAACCAGAACATCCTCATTCCCTGACTTTGCCCCAATTCCCCAATAAGGAAGTCCAAAACCTACTGTCCTTCCACGGCTCTCATAACTTCTTGTGCTTACATTATTTTGTAACCATGTTCTTAATTGTCTGTCTCTCCTTGTTCCACCAGGGTTGAGATTAAGCTTTGTTTATCCCTGTAACATCTTTTCTGTTGCCTGGCATCTTATAGGTGGTCAGCAAATACTTGACAAAGGAATGTTGAATGATCCATAATTACATGTTGTCTCTTCCTAACTTCTTTATTTCTGTCTTCAGTGCCTTTCTTTTTTAAGACATCCCCAATTCAAGCATTCATCTTTATGTCTCTTCACCATCTAAAACCTCTGCAGTCATTCATCAAGTCCTAGTAAGTTCTTTCCTCATAGAATCTTTTCAATCTGACCCTTCTGTGAACACAAATCCATCTCCAATTCTCAGTTCTGAGTCTAATAACATCTTTTCCCTGTTCTAAACTCTGGGCTTCAGAGCATCCTTTGCAAATCTCTATCATACTAGCAATCAAACTGAATTGGATTTTTCAATTGATGTGTTTGTCTTCCCTACTAAGCTCAAAGCCCCAATGTGACAAAGATTGTGCTTTGTTTCTTATAGCTTCCACTCCCACTACAATGTCCAAAATGTTCAATAAACAAAGTAAGTGTTCGTTAATGGTCAAATGATGGAAGGATTCTCTAATCCAAATTCCCGATGGTACACTTAGTTTCTTCTATCATCAACGGAGACAAAGAATGAGGCAATATCTCATTATATCAAATGTTCATGGACTTAAGAGACCTTACTATATATCCATCTTCAAATGCCACTACTCTAACTTCAATAATTCTTGCTTCCTTACATGTGTTATATTTATGTAATAGGTTCCTTTGTCCAGTAGTAACAGACAAGATTCTCACCAACCCGAGAGTAATCTGAATCATCCATCATCTTTTGAAGTATGCTCAAAGCAGTTATTTAGCTCAGCCACCTGTGACTAAAAGACCAGTGACAAAACAGCCTCAAAACATAAAGAGGGAACACACATAATTGGAGTTTCTATTTGCTAAACTTGCTCTTAAGCTAGAGAGATGACAACAGAAAATATCTGCCAGCACAGGCTCCTATTAATACTACATGAGTGCAGAGCCAGAGAAATCGATGAAGTCTTGGAAGGAAAAAAACAAGGATTCAGATCAGTCTTAGAAAGCAGTTTTAGTAGAGATGAAATGGAAATACATTTACTCAGACACCCACATAGCCATTTACAGAATTATTCAGACCTTTTTTTTTTTTGCCTGTTTTAGAATCATGTTCTGTTTTCTTATCTTTGAGACACAATCTTACTACGTAGGTCTGGATGGTCCAGAACTCACTATGTAGATCAGGCAGGCTTCAAACTTGCAGTGACCCTCCCCCTTACTGCAGCCAAATGCTGAGATTTAGGCATATGCTAACATGCCCTTGCCTGTGTTTGCTTTTCTGTTGTTTTTATTTGGTTTTGATGTTTTGTTTGTTTGTTTGTTTGTAACACATTCTCATGTATCCGAGGGTGTACTTAAACTCACTATGAGCCAAGAATGACCTTGAACTCCTGACCCTCCTTCCTCTACCTCCCAAGTACTAAGACTGCAGGCATTCAACACTATACCTGGTTCTAGATTTATACATACATATGATGGGGGAGAAGTCTTGAACTCTGTTGTCTTCAGAGACAACAGAGATGCCAGCTTTATAAGTAATTGTAACTTTAGGATCTAGAGTTGAAGGGTGAAGACAGGGTTAGCTGAGAAACCCCTTGATGTTAGTTAGCCTTCCCATCCACACTCACCCATTATTATCCACACCTCAACAAACATAAATCCCAACTATTTTTTATTTTTTATTTAAGTTTGATAGAAATTTCATTAAATTGAATGCTGCTTTTTTTTGCTATATTTAACAACTGTTATTCTAGACCCAAGTAAATAAGATACAATAAAAACCTTTTACCTCTCCTTTCATCTATAGTAACCCACCCTGGTCTATACGGAAGATTTTTCTAATTGAGCATAGAGGTCTGGCTCATTTATTAGAGTGATCCTTAACCTTGCATGGCTAGCTTTAGGGTAGGTTATTCTTGAGTCTCTAACCCTCCCAAAGGTGCCTACAGAAAGTCTTACACTCATGATCCCCACCTGCCCAACTCGTCAGTTGATATCACAGATATTCATCTTCATATACAGTGACACACATTGATAGGCACACCGATACAGCACCACAGAGGCATTCTCAGTCACAGATTCATGTAGAAATGTACACCCTCGCAGATGACAGTGCCTACATATTTATGCAAATATACCCTCTTCCCAACCCAGTCTCTCATAGAGATATGTATCTTCTCATGTTTATATTCATACTCATATTGGTTCAGATGTAATCAAATGCTTACTGGTACATACTTGGGAGGGTATCTGTCGTAGCCAACAGAAGTGGGTGTCAAGTGGGTGCACAGACAATTGACTGGGGACAGGCAGTGGCAGAATGAGGGTGAGTGGCAGGACAACAGAGCGACTGAGTAAGGAGAAGGACAGTAATCAAAGTGATGCCATTCAATAATACCTTTCTTTCTAACCTTTTAACTTTTACTGTAGCTTTCCTTTGAACATTCTTCAAGTCTTATATCTCCTTACTCTTTGTCTGGGAATGTTTAGCTCTATCTCAACCTTTATTTGTCTGTGTGTGTGTGTGTGTGTGTGTGAGAGAGAGAGAGAGAGAGAGAGAGAGAGAGAGAGAGACTTTCCAATGGAAAGAACTTAATCCAGTTCCAGGTAATATACTGTAATAACAAAAGTCTTGATATGTAAATATAGCTACATTTAATAATTATTTGCAGTGGTGAATTAGAGGAAATAGAATGAGGAAAGGAAAATGTGCTTGTTTTCCCTTCCAGGAAATTCCTCCATTACCCCTGGTTTTTATCAGCTACATTTTTGGCAGGCTGTGGGCATGGAAATGTGAAGACATCGCTCTCAAAGAGAATTATAATAATCACGTCTGATTTATACAGATGTCATCATAGGGTTAGGCAGTTGGAAAATCCAGTAATCAAAATGAATAGGCAATTAAAATTAAGGACACGTCATACATTTGTTCATGCTCTGGGTTTGAAAATTGTCAATCGTTCACAGGAGACATATTTAGACATCCAAGGTATTTATAATGGCAAGAATGATTTATGTCTACTAAGATGAGAACGAAATCAAACCAGGTGCACTAATATACTTCCTATAACATAATTCTAACACTGGGCATAGTGGTTCTGGCCTATAATCCTAGCACCCAGGAATCAGATTCAGGAAGATTATGAGTTCAAGGTCAGACTGTATTACATAAAAAAACAAACAAACAAAACCAAAATCAAAACTTTGCCTCAAAAAAATAGAAGAAACAAGTAAACAAATCCCCCATGTCACTATGAAGACCTAATTTCTTTGGATTTCTTAAAGAGGCACTATGTATGTTTTTGACAAACAAAAAGGAGGATACTGAAGAAACAAAAACAGTGTATCTGGCCTCAAGGAATTGAAAATGTCTCTGTAGTGTATTAGAGCAGACTTGGGGGGGGGGTTGGCTTGAGCTCTAAAGAGCGGATAGAGTTCCTAAGCAGGCCAAGAGAACAACACTGGTGAATGTAGAGAGGAAAAAAAGCCAGACAGGACATTTTGTATGCAGTTAAGAAGTTCACCCAAGTAGATGAAGCTGGCAAAATTGAGAGTCGTGAGGGAAAAATTTAAATGAGCGGCAAATGATGAAAAGCAAATTTTAGAATATCAAGGTGAAGTCTATCAGTGAGAGAGGCACTGAAATTGGCCTCTTTATATAAAGCCAACATTTGATAATACAATAATATTAGCCTTTTGTAAGGGAAGGAGCTGGTATAAATAGAAAATCTGAAATGCGAGGCAGTTTTATAAAAGTGTAGCATATATCATGAATTAAGTAAGGTGCATATAACTGTCAGGACCATGAGTATTGTTTGAATTCATTAAAGCACTGGTCGTCTTCTGAAGGTTGTATGTCCTGAATCTCAACCCTATAGGCATACTAAATAAATAAGATCATAAAACATTATATAGGTACCCCCTGCAAGTCCTCATTTCCATTCAAAACAAATAAACACACAGACAAACTACCTTCCTATGACTGCAATCTTTTTTATATACATACCATAATGGTTTGTTTGGTTTTCATTTACAACATTACAGGTCACTAACTCTAGCCAAGGAGGTTGAATATAAAAGTAAAAAGGAGCACTGCACCAGTCAATGATTGTAAAAGTCAACTTGTGTGTGTGTGTGTGTGTGTGTGTGTGTGTGTGTGTGTAAGAGAGAGAGAGAGAGAGAATGAGAGAGAGAGAATGAGAAAGATAGAGAGAGAGAATGAGAGAGAGAGAGAGAGAGAATGAGAAAGATAGACACAATCGTTCTTTCCCGTGTCTGACAGAACTTACTGTTCTCACAGCCAGGGGAACGTGCTTAGGTTGTCTCCCAATAGCTTCTGCCAGCTAGCTGGCTTTTTCCATTCTCTTTAGGACAGAACCAAGGTGAACAATCACAAATGCTTTCTAATCTTAAATTAACATAAAGAAGTATGTACATATGACATTAAGTCGGGCTTCTCTGTTTTATGTGAAGAAATAATACCCTTTCCCACTCGGCACTGGGTGGAGGAAATTCCTCAAGTGTGTCTCCCTCATCCCCCTTTCTCTCTCCTGCCTTCCCTCCCTCCCTCACCCCTCTCTCTTACTCACGAGTGTGTGTGTGCGCGTGCGCACACACACAGTACTTCCTTTTCCTTTTCAGACAACATAACATACCACACAGTTGGGAATGATTCAGATGTTTCCAGTCTCCATCCAAAAATGAACAAAAATAGTTTCCACTTAATTTATAAACAGATTTTTTCTGCACATTTCCTAAAAATTAAGGGGGGAAACTATCAAAAATATAGCCACTCTTTCTCCAAAAATTACTGATTAGTCACAGACCAAGACATGTTTTTATAAAATACACTTGCATTTTCCCAGCCAGGAGACTAGAACTATAGCTGTATACTGCCAAATGCTTGATCTATCATCCCATGTTTTCTGCTTTTCTGGAATAGCCAGTGTTCTCTAGACACAGGCTTATTCTCCTCAGTTTCTTTGTTATCTCAGCAGTACATATGGATGCCGGTATTTCTGTGTGGAATATTTTTCAAAGCTAATGCCTTATTATGATCCTAACACCTGAAAATATTTGGCAGTGATTACTCCATCCTCTCCATATCCCCACTCTTCTTACTCCCACCCCCACCTTTTGCCATTGTGAAGCTGAAAGTTATAAAATTATGTCCTCTTCCTGATGCTGCTAATCATGGACCTACCTACGGGATGTGTAGTTGCTGGAACATAAAGTTACATTTCAGAGGGGAAACAGCAGTTAAAAAAAGATAGTTGACTCTGCCTGGAGACTGCTTTCAGTGCTAGTGCAATTACTAAACAGATCTGTTAACATTTACCATGTCACTTAGTGGAGGAAAGTCTCAATGTATGAAACTTTAAAATGCAAGGCTTGGACTAGACCAGGTGCTTAGCCTAACAATTTGATGACTCTAAGAGTTTACATCAATAATATTACCCTCTGTAGCCTCACAAGAATGAAAGTTACACCTTAGCTGAAATTAAAACATCAACATCGACTCTTACATACATTAGGTATACACTTGCTCTTAACCAAAGATCTGAGAAAAGGTGACATATTGGAAACAATTATCAAAAGAAGCACAAACCATTGTGAGTGTGACGCTCTAAATATTGTGTCCAGTAAATTACAGACAAGATCTTGGATCTATTCTGACTGCTGTTACCCTTACCGACACTAATTTCCATGTAAATTTGAATAAGTTCACCAGATTCTAACAGAAGGAAAGCCTCCATTACTTTTCTGCCTCCCTCCATGCTATCAGGACCTTCTTTCTAGCCTGGCTTATGTACAGTTAGATTCTATTTGGAGGTGGTAATCTTATTATTCATTTAAACATTTTATTTTTTATTAAATTTCATTTTATTTTATAATGAACACATAATTAAATGTGTGATGATATAATATTCATTGCAAAAATAACAATTGTTTTAAATTATACAGCAATGTGGGCAAATATGCATTTAATTGTATATAACAGCATCTAATGGACATTATAGGTTTTAGTTTTCCAAAAGTCCTGAGACATTTAACATTTAAAATTAACAATTTAAACTTTTTAAATTGAAAATACTTTTTCCACACAATATATTCTGATTATGCAAAATATGGAATGCTTCACACATTTGTGTGTCATCCTTGCACTGGGGCCATGCCAACGAATCTTCTATCATTCCAAGTTTAGTATGTGTGATGCCAAAGCTACCACTAAACATTTGATTTAGTCTGGAATCTATGTTAAGTAGCTTCCTTCTTGAGAAAACTTGTACCACATATCAGGAAAGCAATAGGAACCCAACAGTTGGTTCCATCTGACATTTGTGAACATCAGAGTGAGGTTAAAAGGCCTTTCAAAACCAGGCACTCAAATAAATGGTATTGAGCATAACTTCATAAAGCCTGCCCACTGAACACAAAGGCCTGGAGATTTGTAAGATGGAACCTGCAAACCAGTGTGTTAACCTGGGCGGACAATAGCAAACCTAGGCACAAACTCACCCACCGCTTTCACTCTCCACTTTTAGCTCAGGTGTTTGACCACACCTCCTGATTTGGTGATCTATTCCTGTAAGAATTAGCTCTAAGTGAAGCGCTCACTGGCAATTTGCAGTGGCTAATGCTAAACACTGCTTTCTTTGCCTGTACTGATGAGGTATTTCGTCATTGTTGTTTCTTGCAGAGCTGGTGTTAGAACCCAGGGACTTGACACTTGCTATGCAAGCACTCTATCACGAAGTCGCATCCCCAGACCTTGCCAACACAGGCATATACTAATGTCCTCCACAAATCTCTCATCTGCATAGATATACTCAGACACTTCCACCCACACCTCCACAGAGACCCAGCCAAATGTATGCAAATTAACACACATGCTAATTTTGGTACACCTACACAGGTACTCACATACTAAAAAGACGAGGTGGGGCGATCATAGCAAAGATATATAATGCACAATGTGTCACAGAAGAGAAAGACTGCTGTTAGCCTTGTGAAGTGCACCATGGGCTTACTTCCCCAGAACTGCACATAAATACATAACACGCAAGCAGCCTTATGTAATACATAAGTCCCAGAGAAAACTTTTAGTAAGTTATTCTCCATGAAAATAACTTGATTTATTTGACCTATAGAAAAAGTGACCCAGTTTACTGGGGACCTTGCTAACTGTACAACTATAGACTAAATCAAAATTGTGGGGGAGCAAATACTGCTTACCTTTAGTTTCTCAAATCGATCATTCAGAGAAGCGACCTGATGGTCTCGGTGACGACCCACCAGTTTGCATAAGGCACAGATCAATTGGTCATCAGATACACAGTACATGTTCACCTTCTCATTCTCGTGGTCCAGGCAGGTAATCCCTCGAAGATGTGTGTCTGAAACCGGTTCCACCAGGCGATGGCTGGTGAAAGGTTTCTTGTTGGGGTGTGTGGCCCGAAGGCAACGGTCACAGTAGGAGACCTCACAGGTGATGCATGTCTTTACAGCATCTCTCGGAGGGTCCTGCTCACAGAATTGACATGCAATTCTCTCACTTGACATGGCGGAGCTAGGCCTGTAAGTCCTCTCCCGTCGGCTCTCACTTGGAGAATTGGGCCCACTGACTGAAGCCTTCTGGAAGCGATCAATAATGTTCTGCAGGGTCACATTCCTCTTGAGGCCATCCAGGCCCCGGTGATTCAGCGAGATAACATACCTGCATGTAGGACACTGGAAAGCAGTAATGGGTTCAATGGATTCACCGGAGCTGCAGCTTGAGACCAAGATGCGGTGGGCACAGCTAAAACATAGGCTGTGAGCACAAGGGAGCAGAAGGGGGTCTTCAAACAACTCGAGGCAGATTGGACAGGTCAATTCCGACTCCAGTGTTTCCATCTTTAGTGAAAATAATCCTGCTGAGGCATTAAGAACCACAGAGGCTGGGCTTTCACCTGCAAGTAACCCAGAGTAAGCGTCATTAAGCATTTCCGAAGGAAAAGTGATTGCAGAATAATTATATTGTAACTAATGGAGACTTTCGCCCTGATAGACTCCCCAGGGACGCTTAAGCAATAGGGATTATTGGAAAATTAATCAGGAAGCCTTTCTGCACCCCACTCTCCTTCAAACCTTCTTTTAGACACTTGCCTGGGTTTGTTTGTTTGGTTGGTTGGTTTGTTTTCCTTCACCAATAAGCAGAAGCAAGAGGCTACCTCTATGTCTTGGTTTCCTGATTGCCATTACCATTCCAGCTCCCATAGTCAGCATGGATCATTTCTTCCTAAATTCTCCACTGGCATCTCTTCTCTGAGACTGTGATGAGTTGGAGGCCCTTCAAATTTCTCAATCCCTATTCTCCAATATTGTACTCTATTTCATGTCAAGGCAAGATATAAGAGCTGCTCCTATTTTACATCCAGTGGAAGGAAAACAAGGCTATATTTCAAACTAGCTCTCTCTTTCCTGAAATGATTCCATTCTAAGTGCCTGCATGGAAAAGAAAAGAAAAAAAAAGACAGACAGCTTTGGGAAAATGCAGTTTCAGTGCAGAATAATGTATTTTACTCCAGAGTGTGAACTTGAATTACTTTATGTTAGCACACATGGAAATCTGTTTCATCCTATCTCTAATAAGCTGAATCATTAAAGACAAAAAGATGATACCTTCCCCTTTCGCTTTCTCAAACTCTAACCTTTGAAAACTCCTTAATTTGGTCAAGTTGGGTAGGGAAGAATTCCAACTGTGGGCTTAATCTGTAACAAGTGCTCCTCCAGCTTCTGTTTGGTTTTATTGTTACAGATTTGTTCAACTAGCACCTGCCTGTTTAAAAACAACAACAACACTCATCTCCCAGGTGTTTTTTATTCATGCTTTCTAAAACATGACTAGATAAAAATCAAGATCTATCTGAAAATTGTAAATAGAACAGCCAGAAAACTTTCAATCTAGTAACCTTCATTTTCATGCAGACCAGAGAGTAAAAATGTCCCTACTGACAGTGCTAAGGAGTCTGTCATTCTATCCATTTCCTCATAGTTGTTTCAGAGTTGGACATAAAGATATTGCTATGAGTCTTTGATATTCTAAGTTAGCTCTCACTAGGGACAAATAGAAAGCATGTCTCCCTGGATGAAACTGTTGGTTCTATTAATAAGAGAGAGAAGGGCACGTCTTGATTGTGAAGAGTCTTGTTCATCTCACTAGCATTAGAAATCTTCATCAGGACCTGAAAATTTGATTCTTCCACTGGTATTTGTTCAAATATTGTCAGTGAGTAGTAATATGTGCATAACCCTCTCATGGGAATCACCCAATATTGAGTGCAATTATATCTAGCACTTAAGTAATATAAATGCATTCACAAAGAATGTTTATAAATCAAATCCACTCAATGGACTGAACTAACCAGGTATTTAATGAACGTCCTACAGTAAACTGGACTATAAATGGGAAGGGTTTTCTTTATAAGGCAACCACTCCATGTTAGGTTAGTAGGTTCAAAGGTTTGTTTAGCTACATTTTAAAGACTGAGACATGTGATAATTTTATTTTATGATTTCCAGGTACTTAA
This sequence comes from Mus minutoides, assembly GCA_902729485.2. Lineage (NCBI taxonomy): Eukaryota > Metazoa > Chordata > Mammalia > Rodentia > Muridae > Mus > Mus minutoides. The sequence goes on along the minus strand of LR755144.1, from coordinate 724,164 downwards.
GCATATTCATCCATATGTCTGAAGAGGGAACTTATAATTGGATGCCTTTAGAGAAGAAAAATTACAACTTCCACACATGGGTAGGACTATTTCCTTAGATAATTTTATCTGATACTTAAATTAAACATTGGCTCAAATGCACTGACACTCTCTGACCATCCTTGCAAAAAATGCAAAGTTTCCTTAAAAGGTGAATGTTATCACCCAATCCTAGAAAGTGTTTATTACTTCAAATACTGGGGGCTTCTAGCACATTCACATTAGCATATATGTATTTCCTACTAATTCTCTCCTCTCCTGGAGAACACATCAATAATTTTGTATTTTTATTCATAGCATGATGATGCCTGGCACAAAATTGGTATTAAATAATGGCCAATAATGTATTGCTCAGAGCAAACATAAGAAGGCACATAGTATTTATTGATTATTTATATGTTTTCTGAGTGCTATGTTAAGCACTTTATGTACATTAAATTCTTTCAGGACTGTGAATATGGTTATCTTTACTAGACCCATCACAGACTCAGGAAAATGAGGCAGAGTCATTAGCAAGTAGACCAGAAACACAAACCCAGAACTGAAATGACTCTCATGCCAATGCCTGTGCTTTGTCTCCTACACCTTTAGTCTATCATCTCACCTCCTTCACTGAAGTTATCTTGACTATTTACAAGAGAGTTTCTAAATGGCCGGCTTCCGCTTCTATTTTTGTCTCTCTGTCCCTCTGAACCCTCTGCCTCTTTCCGACTCCTTCCTTTAGGACTATCTCCATCTGACACTGTACTTCTATTACAACCCCCTTCAGAGATTCAAGCATTCCACAATGCCTGTGCTGAAAACTACCTAGGTTGCTCAGACATTGCAGAAAGTCGTATTTACATGTTCCGTTAAGGTGCCATAGCTTTCCTGTCTTAAGAGGGAAGAAGATATGGAGAAGTATCTCTTCAATTTCATACGAATCCCTAACATGTGCTCCCAAATCAATACGACCCTTGAACCTCACTATAAAATTAAACTTAGAGAAACACATTCTAGGTCACAATGGCCTTATATAAGGTCAAAGAAGGAATTTTTAACTAGAGGTTTCTGAACCTCCTAGAAAGGTCTGCAGTGTGTGGATGTCATTTGTTACCAGAAGAGGGTTGTTCAAAGCTTTCAAAGGACTCTTGGAGGTGTCCATAATAGTAAAGTCTAACATTTTTTTAAAAAAGGAAAAAACAGGAAGGATAGACAAAATGCAGAAAATCACTTAAATGAGCCACACCTTATTTTGTTTTAACATAACTGCAATAAGTTAACTTAGTTAAGATCACTGATGTCAGACTGAGGCTGACTTCTAACGCCTGATCATCCTGTTTCCTCCCCACAGATGATGGGGTGGTTGGCATGCACTACCATGCCTGGCACTCCATTTGTTTTATTGTGACACAGTAACATCATTAACCAATTTGAGGGACTGGATAGTTTTTGCAAGTTCCTCAAGCATTTGTTTATTCATTAGGGCCCCTGATTCTCATTAGTGCTGTTTTAGCCTGCCTGAAACTAGCCTCCATTTCCCTACTAACCTCCATTACTACCTAAGCATCATCAGTACAATGCCAAGTATTGTTTTTAGAGTCTTCTTTAAAAAATGGGTACTAGCCTTACAAAGAACGTAATTTGTCCAAGGTCATACTTGCTTGCAAATAGCACAGCAAATAGTCAAATGTAGAAAAAAAAAAGCCCTCTAGAAACAAGCCTGTATATTTATAGCCAACTCATTTTTGACAAAAGTTCCAGGATAATTCAGCAAAGAATAAATAATTTCAACAAATAGTTCTGGGAAAACGTCATCCCAATATGCACAAGAAATGAAGTTAGAAAGTACATTACGACATAGAAAAATCATTAAAACTAGGCATGGTAGTGTGTGCCTGCAATCCTTGCACTTGAGAGGTGGGTACAGGAGGATCATCAGAACAAGTTTAAGGCCACTATGGACTACATAGTGAGACCTTGGGTTACAAAAAAAACCCACCCCAATCTTTAGATGAAATACATCTTGGACAACTGTGTGTCCAAGATGAGGGTGGCTGCGGCGGAGGACTCATTTCTTTTCGATGGCCAAAGCTAAAGCCAGAGGGCTAGTGTGGAGCTGGTGGCAGAATACAGGCGTTAGCATGGTGAGGCCCTGGAGTCCACCCTCAGCACATTGGGGGAGGGGAAGTAATAATCACTGGATCCACACAAACACACCAAACCTCCTTTTGTCTTTAGTGGCAGGAGCTGTGTTAAGGCTTGCTAGTAACATGTCATAGCTCTTGCTTGGATCTCAGCACTTAGAAGCTGAAGTAAAAGGATCACTGCAGTTTGTAGTCAGCCTGGACCACAGAAATGGGGCATGCCAGCCTGGGCTACACAGGAAGATGGTCTATGTATCAAAACAGCTAAAGTCTTAGAGGAAAAAATTCATGTAAATCTGACATGCCTTAGATTAGACAACAGGATTTTTTTTTTAAAGATCACAGCAAAATCACAAACAGCCAATACAGATAAATGCTACTTCATCTAAATTTAAACCTTTAGAGCTAGAAACAACACCATCAGCATAATGAAAAAGCAAAGGATCTTCCAAAGAAGATAAACAAGTAGCCAGTAAGCACATGAAAAGATATCCAACATCATCAGCCATTAGGGAAATGCAAACCAAATAAACACACTAGAATAGCTGTAATAATACAAAGCAAACAAGTAGAAAAGGAAAGTAGCAGGTGTCTGCCAGGATGTGGAGAAATTGAATCCCTCATATATTACTAGTACAAATGTAAAACGGTGCAGCTGCTTTGGGAAATAGTTTTGGCATTTCCTCCAGAGTTAAATGTGAAGTTGCCATCTGATCTAGCAATTCCACTCCTAGGTCTATACTGAATAAAATAAAAAATGTGTTTATTCAAAAGCTCATGCACACCAATGTTCATGGCAGCCAAGAGAGAAACGACCAAAGCATATCATCTGATATATGAAAAATCAAAACATGGTTTATCCTTATAATAGAAAAATGAATGGAGTGCTGATAGAGCCTGCAATATGGACAATCCTTTAAAATATATTTCCAAATGAAAGAAGCCAGTACAAAAATGTAGTATATTGTGTGATTCCCTTTATATGAAATTCCTAAAATAGGGAAACTCATAGGAACAGAAAGCATAATAGTAGCCAAGGTCTAAAAGAGGGAGGGAGTAGGTGTAAGTACGAATATGTATGGACTTTCTGGAATTTCGGCAATATTCTGGAATTAGACAGTGGTAATGGGTGCACAAGTGTTTTACTATATTAAAAACCACTTGGCTGTATAGTTTAACATGGTGACTGTTATGATATGTGAGCCACATCTCAGTCTTTAAAAAGAGACTCAAAGTCAGATCAAACTCCAGAATTAATATAGCTAACTACTATATGGTATCAATGCATTGCAAATTGTGTGATTATGTAGTGCCATAACCTCTACTGGATTGCTTACTTCTACTTACTTCTTACTTTTTTTCCCAGCTCGGGTCTCATGTATCTCAGCAGGCCTTGAACTCACTAGGTACCTTGAACTCCTGATTCTCCTGCCCCACCTTCTTAGTGCTAGAATTGCAGACAAGAGTCATCGCTCCCAGCTTGAATAGCTTATTTCTTTTTTCTAAGTCATTGGCTCCCTATCTTGGTCTTGCAATGCCAGGAGAGACATCTACAACGTGTCAATGAGTGTCAGAAAATTCTTAAGCCTCAGTTCTTATTTACTTAAAAATATTTAAATTGTTGCTAAAAACACTTAAATCCTACCTAAGTCACAAAATACTTTTAGCAGAGGAAGGGACACAACAAAAAGAAAACAAGAAGGTGTTGTAACTTCAGAAAGTTTTGAGAATTGCAGATCTTTGATTTAGAAAGGTGTAAAGACAGCAAAAGAATGTGAATCTGATAGAGTATGACCCAGTGACAGATCATCATGAAGCTTTCTCTAGAAAACACAATGGCTTGTCATAAATGAATTAATGAAATAATACAAAATGGTAGAAACAATTGACATATCAAGAAATAAATATCTTTATACATACAACCTAAAGAGTTCCGTTCCAAATAATTTAGTTACTGGTGTATAAACAGACATATATGGTTTTGCTCTTTCTACTAGAAGATTCTTCGTGTATAGTTTATCTTCACAGCCTATCCTTTTCAGTTTGAGCTTTGTTAAGAAATAGGAAGAGTGGGAAGGATGAGGTTACCAATGAAAGTAGACTTAATGGTGAGGCAATATAATGCTGTGTGCCTGTATAGAAACACAAAAACGGCTTGCCTCTCCCTCCCCCACTTTCTCTTTCTTTCTTTTGAGACAGGGGCTCACTTAATAACCTGGACTATGCTCAATCCTCTTCCTCTACCTTTCAGTGCTTAAATTACAGTCATGCACCATCACTCCTACCTAAAAGGAAGAGGACATGCTTCAATGAAAGTGGTTATGATTTCAAAACATAACACGTTTTGCACTTACAAGATGAAAAATTGATTCAAGTATTGCCCTCCAAATCTAGCATTAGCTAACTCAGATCAAGAGTTGTGATCCAGCAGCTGTGATCTGCACTTGACAGAATTCTATTATTTCAAATGCCATTTGAACATAACTAAATGCCTACTTATCCCAAGAGCTAATAGCCTATCTAGTTTTCATATTGCAGATCTTCTGAGTATGCTCTGGACTCTTACTCTCTCCCTGGGGAGCTATTGTCTAGCCTTCTTCCCAGAAAATCCACAAATGTGAAAATAAGCCTGACCTTTAGGCTATAGATTGAGAAAAGAGCTGGATTTTTATCTTTAAAAATCATACAAAAACTATTCTTTGGGATATTAGCTTTAATCTTTCAGGATATTAGCATTAACTTCCCATGAGACTTTTTTTAGAATACCAGAAACTATACAACTTCCTTGGCGTAGGAACAAACAAGTCCTGGCTTAGCCTCTTTCTTCAAGTGCAAAATGCTGTTCAAGTTGAACTAGAATCTCCAGATGTTCCTTTAAGATGCTTTCTAGATCAGATATCCTATTATTATAGAGTTCTTTCTATTTATTACCATGCAAATAAGATATCTTGAATGCTATAAACTAGCTCTTCAAAACATGACTCTTCTTTACCAGAGTAACTAGGAAGGCTAAGAAGTGATAAGCACTGTGAGCAAGATAACTAGAGATGGGCAAGGTGTATGACTGTCCTTTGTCTAAGCTAATGTGAAGTGTAGTAGATGTTTTTACTTGCTGTACCTCAGGGAGATTTATCAAACTTTCCAGCGAACAACTAAAGGGGAGGGGAATGTCTTGTGAGTCTCAACCAATGAAAACATCTTCTGGACCTGAAAAAGAAAACTGCCAAATCCAGCTGGGCATGATGGCGCACACCTTTAATCCCAGCACTCAGGAGGCAGAGGCAGGAGGATTTCTGAGTTCGAGGCCAGCCTGGTCTACAAAGTGAGTTCCAGGACAGCCAGGGCTATACAGAGAAACTCTGTCTCGAAAAACAAAACAAAACAAAAACAAAAAAGAAGAAGAAAGAAAACTGCCAAATCCAAGAACATTTTGAAAAGCGGATGGCTCATTCAAGTTCAGAAAAGATCATTTGGAGCCCCTTGAATGTTGGTACATGGCTGTAAGTGCAGAACTTGGAAGGCTGAGGCAGGAGGATAACAAGTTAGTTCAGGGACAGCCTGATCTACATAATGATTTCAAAGTCAGCTTGGGTTACACAGCACCTTTTAGAAAAGAAATCTGATGCAAAGATAGCCAATGCATAAAATTCTTTATATTCTATATGAGAGCTCAGAGTAGAAGGCAAAATGGGGGTTAGGTAGGTAGTCAATGGCTATATTTAAAATAATATATTTATATAGTATATATATTTATATAGTATAGTTACATACATATTTAAAAACCACTGTTTCATTCTTTTACTAAAGTGTTCTTAAACTCTTCTATATAAGAGTACTAGCTTATGATGCGAGGTAAAACATTTCAATTCTTTGGACCATAGCCTCTTTATCTTTTAGATCAAAAGCACCCACTGTATGCACTGCATATACTCTTGTGAAGATCCCATGAGGATGAGATAAATTAACCTGTTTTGAAATTACATTTACTTACATCATGCATTCACACCTGATACACCCAGAACACTTTTTTACAAGCTAGGAACACTTGGAAATTCATCACAAATGTCATTGACATGAAAGAAAACAGTCATACTTTTCCACACAATCCCAGGAAAACCATGGTTCTAACTGATGCTCACGTGTCTTAGCATTTAGGTTCCCATATGGTCCTCCAGAGGGAAGAATTATTTCTAGCTTCTCTTTGTTTTCCTTTTTTTGAAACAATTTATTCATTCATTTTTATTTTTATGTTCATTGGTGTTTTACCTTCATGTATGTCTCTGTGAGGGTGTCAGATAGTGGAGTTACAGACAACTGTGAGCTGCCATGTGGGTGCTAGGAATGGAACCCAGGTCCTCTGGAAAGCAGTCAGTGCTCTTAACCACTGAGCAAGCTCTCTAGCCCCTGTAGTGTTTTCTTTTAGGCTCCCATCATTCACTGAGAGACCTCAGAACTAGAGGTTGATTACTGGCTAGGACAGAGAACTGATCCAGTTCCTGGCTAGTAGGCATTACGGCCTACTTAGTATTTTATAGTTCAAGAATTGAATGTTATTCCCTTCTAATAAATTGCTCCTAAACCTACCACTTTGAGCATTTTATATAATTCAGTCATAAATATTAAAATGAATATCAAAATAACAAGACCAAAAGTCCCAATCTGCCTCAAATACAAAAGATTAACCAAAGTGTGATCAAAATACATTGTAGAAATGTATAAAATTTTCACAGAATAAAAATATTATTTAAAAATGATTAATCAAAGTAACCAAAAATGGATTTGCTGAGGTAACTTAAAATATTTGACAAGAATTGTTGTAAGTATGATTCATAATGCAGATTACACTGGCAGAGCTGTAAGACCAGGGAACAAATGAAGAAGAGCCTTATTCGCCTAGTGCAGATTTTCATCCATTTTAAGACTGAACTTCCAATCCTCTGTTTTTTCAATGATGCATTTTTAAATATCTGATTATTTTTAAAGTATTTAGTGTCCTACTGGGATGGACAGTCATTTCTACTTTTCCATAATAAAACTTGTAATATATGTATGTAAGGCACTCTATGGAACGCTAGGCTGTGAGGACCCTAAGTTCTGATCAGTAACAAGAGACAGAAAACAGAGGCCTATTTGAAATCAAGCTTCTACTCTCCCGGGAACCACATGGATCCTAGCAACACTGAACAAAAGGCTTCAGACGAAGTGATAGAGGAATCTGAACTATAAACCATTTTTTCTATCTCTGAACTGTACGTACACACACACACACACACACACACACACACACACACTTTGCTCTCCTAAATCAGCATTGTCTTCCATGCCTACACATATGTTCCTATCAGAGCAAATTGCAAAATATTAGGATTTTAGGTTTCAGGAAGAGTTGTCATTATATAATGGTTTTTTTTTTAATCAGATCATCTGGTCTCTGTAAGAGGATGATCCAGAGCCAAAGGATACTGTTCATCATCAACCAGAGGAGTCTGACCTGCAGAAAGAGGCTAAGACAAAGCCCAAGGTCAGGCAGTCAGGGCGCTGTGGAGAAACAAGAACCCACACTTTTCTAACCCAGTTACAGTAAACCAACACCTTAGTGTGTGTGTGTGTATGTATATATATATATACACACTCTATTCAGGCAAATGGCACATGGAGAAAGTGATGGTGGGATGCTGTCACTTCTTTTCCCTAAATGCCTCTGCCCTGTTTATAGGCTTTCTGGAAGTCTGACTATCAAAAATGTTATGTGATTATGGTCATGAAGAAAAAAAAAAGATGAAAAAGGTAGCAGGCAGAAAAAGCCACACAGCACAGCCTTCTAGAGCCCACAGAGCACAGCCTTCTAGAGCCCACAGAAAACTTTCTGCAGAGTTTTTTTTTTTTTTTTTTTTTTTTTTTGGTTTTTCGAGACAGGGTTTCTCTGTATAGCCACAGCTGTCCTGGAACTCACTCTGTAGACCAGGCTGGCCTCGAACTCAGAAATCCGCCTGCCTCTGCCTCCCGAATGCTGGGATTAAAGGCGTGCGCCACCACGCCCGGCCCATCTGCAGAGTTTTAATCTATGAAAATGGATGCCGACAGGATTCTTGGCCCTTGAAGGTGAGAAGTGAGAAAGGGCAAGGCAGACAATAAAGTGGGATTGTCTTCTCTTGCCACCAGTCATCTGAACTTCTCACTTGATGCTGTGACTCAACACACAGAGAAGCACTTTTCTAGCTTCCTCTGTTACCGCTTAGTGATGAACACTGTATTTGTTGAGGATCCAGAAATACACACAGCACAATATCATACTTTGTACCCAATTTTCAAAAAATAAAGTGACTATATTTAGGGCTAGTGAAACTGCTCAGCGAGTACACTTGCTGACCACCAAGACTGGTGGCTGAAGTTTGATCCAAAACACGGATGTGGTAGAAGAAAAGAGTAGATTTCCACAAGTTTTCCTCTAACCTCCGCTTGTATCCTATGACACACATGCAGGCTCATATGCACACACAAATAAATAACTGTAAGAATTCAAGTGAGAGTCTTATTCTATCCATCATGAACATGTCATACCTCATACTTTAATGATAGAGTGTGTTGAGTTAGGACACTCTGCTTAAGGAGGCATGTTATAGACACAGCTTTCTTTTGCACAGAAGACAGAACAAAAAGTCGATACTAAATGGAATTGGAGCACCCTCAGACACCCTCGGGCCTCCTCTAGCAGCTGAGTCCCATTGCTAACATCTAGAAATTTAGCAAGGTCTATAAAGATTGAATGACACACACACAAAGCCAAGCAGTTATCTCTAAAAACTGCCATTTGAGACATAACTAACTGTGTGCCGCATCCCTGTCTTTGTCTTTAAGGGCCTCTACATCCATGTTAAGAAAGAGAAATTCTAGTTCTAAGGGAACCTAACAACCAGAGACAGTATTCTTCACACTTCATCAAGCCAATGATTTAAAAAGCATTCTTCTGTAGTTTCCTTCCTAATTGTGGTGTCAGCAGATTTTATGGGAGGAGAGAATGGAAAGGCTCACCACTCAGAACACTACTTGGATGCAATTATGACACTCCATCGGCACTATTTTAAGACCTGCAAGTTGGAGCAAGTTGCCCTGTTCTTAGAGGAGGGATTAACCAAACCAATTTTATCTAAGTCAATTTGCACTGTTCAGATGATATGTTTGTGAAGCAACCAAGCCACTCATTTGCAGCAAGTGCCTCTCAGAAGTGGTCTTGCAAGGTACAACATGCTAGGCAGGAATCCCAGTAGTCATGAAAGTAAATAGGAGAGACAACCCTTCATATGCCATAACCCTCTCTCCCTACTCCACACATCACACACCCTAACCGCATCCTAGCCATGGAGCTTTAAGTAGAGTTTAGCATAGGGCAAATATGAGCCTACAATACTGGGTCAAGGGCAGGTCCTCACTCAACACAGCCAGCAGAGGCTTCTGTACATTAAAGGTGCTTTGAAAAATATTGACTCAGTGCTGCTAGGTGCTAATTGTGCTTATATAGCCAGACTAGACGTATCTATGTCACTTTTTATTGGTCATTAACTAACTCCCCCCATATAGACTAAAAAATGGGTGAGGTTGAATATTCAAATGAGTCTGACTCACACTGTTAGGGTAAAGTATAACCAATATGATTTATGACTCGACTTAAAAGCATTACCATTACTTTCTATGCCTAATTGTATATATGTTTCCATTCAGTTGCACATACATTTATGAAACAAATTGACTTAAGATCTAAATTACAATGATAATTTGAATCTCAAGGGAACTAATAACGGTAAATTAGGGTTCCCATTTATACCCAGTCAATCCAGTAACCCAATGAAGGATAAATGAAATGCTTTCATTGAAGAGTATAAATGCTGAGGCTTATAGAATCCTTTTATCTTCAAAGGACCAAGCCAATACTCACAATACCCAGTACACAATATTATGCCTTTTATGCAAGTGTAGCAACTGTGAAAGAGAGGTCATACAAATGTCTAAAGGCCGGAAAGCCGATGCAACGTCACATTTGGAATGAACGCTCTGATCTTCTTGGCTTCCAGGCTTGGGTTTCAACCACATGAAACGAGTTTTGTAAGGAACAATCAAGAGAAATCTAATTCATATTATGAGTCTGTGTTAAGCTAATTGATTGAGCAGGAATATATAAAAATAGCAAAGATTGATTCTCCCTTGGGGCAGTGATGAGCAGAGAGGAGGCGGTTAAAAAAAAAAAAAGGTGGGGATGCTGAGATAGGAATCTAGGATACAGCAAAAAACTCCCTAAGCAGAAGTGAGCAAGAATGTGAACTCTCCATTTGGCAAATCCATCTTCTATTGGAATAGTGTCAGAGAACTGATTCCATTTCAGAGAGGAAATGGAAGAGGATTAAAGTCAGCCCTTATGGTCCAATTTGAGAATAGGATTAATTAATCCCCACACAATAGTTGTGTACTATTACAGTTTCCAATGTCTTGCTTCATAAATACTCCTTAGAGACACAACTAATGCCATTCACCAGCCCCACCCTCCAAAATCTTCAAAAACAAAAATCAAAGTGATTGAAAAGCGAGAAGCTGCATTGCTGGAATGTGCACAGGTTGACAGAGAAAAGCCAAGAGTGTAGGAACTCTGGTGGGAGATGTGGGTGTTTGAATGTGAGGCAGGAGTAAGAGGCAGAATAGAGACAGTACCTAAGGGGTGCGGAAGAGTGGGGAAAGTGAAGAGTCCAACCATCCCGGGATCCCAATTTCCTGCTCTAAATCGAAATGCCTCCTAAATAAATAAATACATACTATGCTGCACGTGAAGTGTGAAACAACCCAAGCCAGCTCATCGCCAGTAATGTTCCAGTAATTTTTACAAGCCCGTAATGGAAAAGACTCTCCCCTGTTCCTGCTTTAGTCGCAGTGTGTCCAATGGACACACTCAAGTTTTCCCTCCCCCCCCGCCCCCCACGAGCTGCTTTCACAGCTAGGCCAGAAATAAAGAACCACCCAGACAGAGACCTGAAGATCGCTTCCCCAGCAGGGAGGAAAGGGGGAGGGAGAATTAAGTTTCTCCCGGGGTTCCCGCCCGCAGGGTGTCCACAGAATCTCAGGCTGCTGCGCCAGCACCACTGAGCCAACCGCCGACCTCTGGGCGCCGCCCGGGCCGAGGACGCCTTGGATTGCGGGAGCGTGGGAAGGCGGCTGCGCCCTTTCCCAGACTTGCGCCTAGGCGCCAGGAGAGCCGAGCCGCTCCACTGCTTTCTCCCATCTCGGCCTGGCCAAGCGGGAGGCCTCGGGCTGTTTCCCCAGCCTGGGATCTAGGACTGCAAACTCCTTCCCACGAGGGCAGCGGCAGGAGCCCGGGTCACAACCGTGTGACAGACAACCGGGGCCCTGCCACTGCCGCCTGGACCCCGTCTCCCCCCCACCCCCCAAGCCCAAGTGTCCTCGGCCAGCTTCGGCCCCGGTGGCACCTGAAGAGCAGCAGGAGCTAGCCGGGGCCAAGCCCGGCGCGGGCGGCGACACTAGCCACCCCACCACCCCCAGGGCCTCGGTGAGGGGACGCGTTTTACCCATATTGTTCCCGGGTGCCAGCCATCTCCTACGCGCGCCAGGGAGCGCCGGGCGCTCGCCAGCCTCCGCAGCAAGCTGGCTCGGGCTCCCGTGCAAGCTCCCGGGCCGCTGTCGTTGCCGCCGCCGCCGCCACCACCACTCTAGGCCGCCGCCCGCCTTCGCCGCTGCGGCCGCCGCAGCCGCCGCCGCGCAACAGCCGGGATCCGCCAGCCCGCGCGCCCCACGGGGGGACAGCACGGAGACCGCGACGTTCCCGCGTCTAGGTCTTCCGGGCTAAACTTAAAGAGTTTTCGCCTCTCCGTCCAGAGGCAGCACCATGACACCACCGCAGCACCACACTGTCATTTCCGCCGCCGCAGAGGAAAAAAAAAAAGGCAATCCCTTCGAAAGGAGGGTGGAGTGGGGGCAAGCGGAGCCGAGGCTGACACGCTACGGGAGCACGGGGAGGGGCGGGGCAGAAGGGGCGCTGGGCTACCTTCCTAGGCTCACCTTCCGCCGCCCCCGCCACTCCCAACTCCCCGTGCCCCTCCTCTGGAGGCGCGCTTACACGTTTTCTCCCCTGGCAGGAGTGACCGGAGAAACCTGAGCAAGCAAAGGCAGTGGGTGGGTGGGGTTCAGATTACTACTGTACCTACCAGCTGATTCCAGCAGCCTTTTCTCCAGCACCCTGTCATCTTGATGGAAGACACAGGGAGAAGGGGTCTGAGCTGGCGTGTGTGTGTGTGTGTGTGTGTGTGTGTGTGTGTGTGTGTGTTTCTGTGTGTGTGTTTCTGTGTGTGTGTTTCTGTGTGTGTGTGTGTGTGTGTGTGTGTGTGTGTGTGCTCGTCCACGAGCGGGTGGTGTGTGTGAAGCGCAGAAGGAAGACTGTGGCCAAACTCTTCACCCACCCACCTCCGTTCTATATCCACAAACATCCAGATCAGAGCAAGGAGAAGGCTGTTGCATTCGCCAATGAAAAGAGTGTGCCTGGATCCTCCTCACAGGTCCCACTGGTGAAGCTGTTGTATGCAAAGTTAACTAGAGAGTAAAACAAAAATAGTGGAGGAGACAGAGAAGGGCAGACAATTGAAGGAAACCCAACCCCCTTTTCTTTTGACAAAGGGAGAATGGTAATGTTCTAATGGACTTGGGCACAAGTTGTTAGGGTGGATTAAAGCCACTAAAAGTGTAGGGGATAAGGTTTCTTTTGCACCTTCAGATCCTTGACCAATACAAAAGGGTCATTGCCAAGAGGACAATGAGGCAGATGCTAGCTAGCCATCCAGGTATTCAATGTCCCTAATAAGATCCGTTTGGAAGCCAGGAGCCTCTCATTGGTTTGGATACAGCCTGTCTCTTAACCTATCATTGGCTCAAAAACCACCCCCACCCTACCCCCACTTAAAAGGTAGATGGGAGAAGGAAGCCACCTCAGGATACTCTTTCTAGCTCCACTCAAAATGAGGAAGGAATAAAGCAATCAGAAACAGCCCCTCTCACATGGGCCTCCCATTACTGTGCTTGGGAACAAATCCAGAAAAAAAAAAAATGAAGGTAGATGGGTGTGTCTTATCAGGGAACCAATAGCAGTCAGCCAACAGCACTGTTAAACAAACCTGCTAGAGAACTCTGGAGTAGGAATGAAGGGGAAAACCCAACCACATTACCTAAAAGGAAGTACAGCACCGAGAGATGTAAAAGTTAATGTGTCATATCCAAAACACAGACAACAAAAGCAAAACCAGACAAATGAGACTACATAGCAGAGACTACAACCGACACATTGGGAATGGGAGAAAATGTTTTAAAACCATATATAAGGACTTACTATCTAGAATATGTGTTTTAAAGGGGGCAGAGAACTTAAATGGGTATTTTTCAAAAATAGAAAAAATAGCAGATAATATGATGTTTAACATGACTAATCATCAGGAAAATGGGAAATAAAACAGTGGAGATGTGTTGCATTTGGTGAACAAGATTATACTGTCTTCTTAGACAAGGTCAGATGGGTAAATTCTATACCATAGGACCTTTGACTCAATAAAACACTTGATTTCTTTTAAGTGCATGAGTCAGAAGTCTGCTGATTTGCTGGGCAAATTCACCACACAAATGTTAAAAATAATTACATATGTATATTTTATGTGTGTGCATCTATATTTACATTTGTTCGGAGTCAGTCTGCCTGCGGAGAGACCTAGGCTGTTTAATAAGTAGGAAACTAAGGGTGATACATCTAGTAGTGTGAAAAGGGAAGTAGGGATATTTGTGTACGAATAAGTATTCTCGGTAAAGGTATCTCTAAAGTTGATTGCACTGGTTACCTAGAGGTCAGACATAGGAAGGAAACCGTGTTAGCTTTCTGCTACTGTGATGAAAATCTGAGAAACTACTTAGGAGGATAGATTTATTTTGGATTACGATTTCAGAGTTTTCAGTCTGTAGTCACTGGTCCTATTGGTTCTGAGACTATGGGTAAGCAGCACACCATGACAGGACTGTAAAGGAACTTGCCTCACAGTAAGGAGGGAGGAGAGGGGAGGAGGAGGAGGGGGAGGGGAAGGGGAAGGAGGGGGGGAAGGGGGAAGGGGGTGGGAACAGTTCAGAGTCCCAGTATACCATTGAAGGGCCTACTTCCTATAACCAAGTCCCAGCTCCTAGTTTCCACCACCTCCCAATAGTCCTTTAAACCATGAATGCATCAATGGACAAATGCATTGATGAGGTTAAAGCCTCTATGATTCAGTTAATTCCCAAAGGACCTGCTTGGAACACCCACTGGTAGAGAGGGGGCAAGGCCTTCAACACATAAGCTTTTGCTGGGACATTTCAAACCCAAACCATGACAGGTAAGCATCCAGCACTGTAAATGTTGTTTTGTATTTCTCAAATGTTTTAATTGACCTTTTAGAAACAATTTTAAAGGGTAAGGAGCATAAAGATAGGAAGTAGAATGAAGGATGCTGGGGACCAGTGGGAGAAGGAAATGAAACGTCGTTTAAAGCATACATGGTTTCTGTCTTGGATTTTTGAAAATTTTCTAGAAATAATTTGTTTTGTGGATGTATTTAATGCTACTGAATTGAACACTAAAAAGTGGTTAAAGTGGCAAAGCGTATTTTGTTAAAAAGTGAAAGATAGAAGTAGCACACTGGACAACTATAGATTATTCCACCTGTGGAATAATCTTAGAGCCTGGTAACACCTTGTACACAATTCGAACCTAGAACTGAGATTAGTTTGTATGGAGATCTTTCAATAACTGCACATTGTGCGTTAAGAATGTTTTATGCATAGGGCATGGTGGTGTATGCCTTTAGTCCTAGCACTAGAGAGGCAAAGACAGGTGGATCTGAGTTTGAGGCTAGCCTGATCTACAGAGTGAGTTCCAAGACAGTCCGGAATGCACAGAGAAACCCTGTCTTGAACACTAAAATAAAAAATAAATAAATAAATAAATAAATAAATAAAAATAAAAAGGAAAGCTTTTTGATAGTTCAGTTTAAAACAAAACAAAAGGTATGAGTACAAAAAGAATGAGTCACGAATTGAAGTGAGAGCTCAGTTGTGCTCTGGTCTCACTTGGTAAGATCCCCCACAGTGCAGTGAAGACTATTCTAGAACTTAACGGCATAACCACTTTCATTAGGGTGTACCTGAACAAAGCTAGCTCCATCTTGGCCGGCTAACAGTAAAGGAGATTTGCTTTTAATGGCTTTTCTCACCCATTAGAAATGATCCCACCCTTTGTATTTTAGCCCATCTCCCCTGCACCTGGGTTTCCAGTGCTTCAGAAAGAGCCTCTGGCTTAAGAGAGCCCTGCACAGAACACCCAACCCTGCCTTTCCTCCCTAGGGAATGTTCTAGACCTTTCCTTTCCCCTCCTCACGACTTAACAGCTGCTGGGTTCCTTTCACAAAGGACCTTGCTAAGTGATTAAGGAATTCAATCAACTAACTCAAGCTAAATGTTAATAGCTTCATTTGTCTCTCTATTAGGAGATAATATTTTAATTTTAACAGAGGCCTTCAATGTATTAATTCAAAGGAATGACTAATGGCTTGTGTGGGTGGGAGTGGGGGGTGGGGAGATTTTGCTAATCACATCACATAAGCAGCTGCTTTGAAAATATCCCCACTTTTCAATGGTTTTATGCAAATTGCTCACTGTAAATTTATTAAAGTAAATGTTTTGTATCTGGCATGAGATGCAAAATTGGCTGGGAGTATGTGATAAAATTATTTGTTTATAATTATTTAATGGTTACCTTTGTATATAACATATGTTGATCCTATTAACAAAATAAATCTGGGCCCATAAAAAAAGGTGTTTGACAGATTCAGCTGGAGGTGTTTAACTGAATTAGTCTGAAGCTGATTCACCACACCACAGGCCTGCAGTATGAAAGGGACAGCTCATCAGGCTATTTTTTTTCCAACTGAGAATGTAAGGGGGAGGGAGTGGCTCCAGATACTTTCTTCAGAGAACAGCACAGAGGCCAGTCTGTTCCACAAGGGAGGAAAAAAAAAACACAGAAGGGTGATTTTGTTGTAGAAGAACATCATTGCTTCTGCAGAAGGGGACCTTATACTGTTCTCAAAAGAAGCAGCTACTTGTCTGAAATCCAGAGGTTGACCAAAAGCTTCTCTAGCCAAGCAGCTCTTAACAGGATGGTGAGAAGAAAAGC
The DNA here is from genome assembly GCA_902729485.2 of Mus minutoides. Lineage (NCBI taxonomy): Eukaryota > Metazoa > Chordata > Mammalia > Rodentia > Muridae > Mus > Mus minutoides. Next base: position 707,760 of record LR755144.1, on the reverse strand, counting down.
ACTTTTGGCATAGTCTCGTCAATAGGACACTGTTCTAAAAACCCCAGTGGTAAATGCACTCCATAGTCTGCCTGAGAGAGAGACTGCTTCAAAATAATTATGTTCCTACTGTGGAGAAATAGCGTGTGCTTGGTGCATTTTATACTTTCATTTCCACTCTGCTACTGTTTTCATGTTTTATAACTATTCTGAATTGTTCTAATAAACATGTATGTTTGCTCTCTGCATTGCATTGGTCCTAGAGGTTTAATGTGCCATCAGGGCCAATCTAAATCTTACCACCGGCCAGGCCTTCCCAATCAACAGCGTCGGTTACTTACTGTCTGGCTTCCACAGCAGCACACCCTTCCTGGTTTTCCTACCACCTCACTACATGTTCCTCGGTTCTGTTGTTTCTTCCTCCTGTTTTTCTATCCCTGAAGACTGTATCCCACAGAGCTCAAGCCTGGGCTCCCCTTTCCATAAATAGTCACTTCGGTGGGAGACCCTCTAGTCCTATGCTTTCCAGTGTGATTCATATACTGATGGATATGTGCTCCATATACCCAGTTTTATCTCCCCATCTCATAGCTCTCCCTTGGGTCCCAGCTCATATTCATCTGAGTGCTTTCCAGCTCCAGTTGGCTGCCTAATAGGCAATGTTAAGAATGTGGCCAAAAAGGACCTCTTTCTATGCCCATTCCATTTCATTCAGTGGCATCACCCAGCTACCTAAAACAGACTCTGGCGTGCCATTCTTGACACTTTCCATGCCCCAGTGCCCAACATCTAACTGGTAATCGAGTCAGGTTTTCATTTTCCTACTTCTGGACCATGATCCTTTCAAAATGGAAATCTAATCATTTAAAATCTCAACCCCTGCTACAAACTCTGTCTCCTCTCATTATGATTAAAAGCAATTTCAAATTGCAAAAGGTATAGAAGACCTGGCAGTAGTCATTCTTTGCCAAACTCTCCAACTTCATCTTATTACTCCCATCCTTGCCCACAGTAATCCAAGCACACTGGCCTTCTGATACCCTTGAAAAGACACACCACAGGCGCTGGTGAGATGGCTCAGTGGGTAAGAGCATTGGCTGCCCTTCCGAAGGTCCTGAGTTCAAATCCTCAGTAACCACATGGTGGCTCACAACCACCTGTAGTGAGACCTGATGCCCTCTTCTGGGATGTCTGAAGACAGCTACAGTGTACTTACGTATAATAAATAAACAAATATTAAAAAAGAAAAGACATACCACTCTTAGACACCCCCAAGAATATCACATACTCTTATCTTTCTTCAAAAATTTATTTCCTCCCACTCTACATATGTCTATCCAATGTCTTCTCTTAGATTACATATCACCTGATCAGATAATCCTATCTGATCACTCCACCTAAAGTAGCGCAATCTCCAGAACCCTAGTCCTTTCTATTTTGGAAACTTATCACCAGATAAAAAAATAGCACATGTTTTTATTTTATGCCCTCATATATTCATGCACAAACACAAATATGCATTCCATGAGAGTGAGAGTTTTGCCTATCTATCACTGGTCTATCTCCAGCACATCAAACATTACCTGGATCATAAGTGCTAAGTTTTGCTACATAATATAAGTAAATTGATGAAAGACTATGGTCCAGAGATGACCTTTGCAACCTGAGCTAGATCTACCCTAACTTTCAATCCACAGTGAGAATATGGAGAGGCTCTTTTGGCAGAACTAGTACAATTATAACAGGCTAACAATGGGAGGACAGACACATGACTCAGAGCCTCAACTGCAGATATTCTAATTATTAAATTGGCTCTGTAATAAACTCTACTGACCCTTAAGATATGAACTGGTATTTGGGGAGGGTGGAAGGATTTGGTCAAACACGTGTAAGAAAAAAATGCTGCAGACTATCTCAGTGACTCACGGCACATATTAGCATATGAAGACTCTAAGAAGTTCTGTCAGAAATAAAATCTATTTGTCCTTTGTTTAATATTCCCCCCCCCAACATGTTTGACCATGAAACATTTATGGTCTATCCACTGATTTATGGTCTATCCACTGATTTTATGACCATGAAACATTTATGGTCTATCCACCATATCACAGGGGGATAGGAAGGTAGTTCATAGTAGAATGCTTATTTAACACTGAATCCCATCTCTAACACCACAGTAAAACACCTTACAATACCCAACAACCTTGAAAGAACAGTTTTGGAAGCACTGTCATATAGGTAAAAGAGGAGTGTGTGTGTGTGCGCACGCGCGCGCGTGTGTATGTTGGATATTGATCACCATTAGATTAAGATCTAATCTTAATTTATTAATACTAATCAAAAGATTCACTTGTGAAATGAAGTAGAGCAGGATGCAAATTTAAAATGCAGCAATGAGGGGACTGGAGAAATGGCTGAGCAGTTAAGAGCACTGCTGCTCTCCCAGAGGTCCTAAATTCAATTCCCAGAACCTGTATGGCAGCTCACAACCTTATATAGGATCTGATGCCCTCTTCTGGTCTGCAAATGTACATGCAAACTAAACATGGATAGCCATAAAATAAATATTTAAAACAAGGCAAAAATTGAAAACAGCAATCCTGTTAATATAGACCTATTAAGAGTAAAGTGACCTACAGTAGGTGAACAGACTTGCTCTGAATTCAAAGAAGTATTCCCAGGTAACTGACAATCTGGAAAAGATGAATGAGTTGGTAAGATGCTTGTCATGCAAGTATGATGTCTTGATTTGATCTCTAGACCCACAGGACAAGGTGGCACCTGCTTCTAATCCCAGTATGGAAAAGGTGGGGGCAGGTGGGTCCCTGGGGATTTACTGGCCAGTCAGCCTAGCCTAATTAGAATCCAAAGTTTCTAATGAGACTCTTGTCTTATAAAAAGAAATAAGGTGGATGGTTCATGAAAACTAACATCTAAGGTTTAAGTAACTAGCCTCCACATGAATGCATGCATACACATGTACATATACCTGAACACACATGAACATGCATACACACATGAATACACACGGATATCCATGATACACTGTCACTGACCCTCAGGAATACACAAAGCAGAGAACGGTATTAATAGTAAATGAAAAGACTAATGATGAACAGCTATTATAAGGGAAGGGGGCGATAAGCCTTAGTAGTGCCTGTTTTTAATCACAGCATGCAAGAAACAAGGTCAGGCAGTTCTCTATGAGTTTGAGGCTAGCCTGATCTACACAAAAGTTGAAGACCAGCCAGGGATACATAGTGAAAGAGTCTAACAAAAAATAGAAGGGCAGGGGGAAAGACAGAATTTGCAAAGCAATGGCCAGTGGAATAAAAGTTGGCTTGAAGTCAGACACATTGCTGTTGCTCTTACCCATCTCAGTATATCTTTTAGGTCTTTGAGCACTGTACATTGGCCCATGATTATGGCCTCTGTATGTGATGTTTCCTCTGCCTAGGATAGAGATAACCAAACCTTTTTCTGAAGTAGCATATGGAAATATTTCAGGCTTTCTGAGACATACTGTCTCTGTCTCAACTACTCAGCTCTGCTATTTCTGCAAAAGTAACATTAGCAATACATAAACAACAAAAGTTTACTTTCAGAAAGAGAATGTGGCAGATTTGGACCAAGTAATTAAGTTGTTTAATATGAAGCAAACAATACAAATATCTTCATATGACGAATCCTTTTTAATCAGAATTTAACATAAACTTTATTGTCTAAGATGTCACTATCTAAAGCAGCTACACACCGATTTGCTTTCAGTGCTTTGAAATCTAGCTATTTTAATTATTTTCATTGTTCCTATTCTAAAATGTTACTTTCTTGATTGTTGATTTTTCCAACCTCCCCCACACACCAAAATAATAAGGAATATTTATTAAGCTTTTTTTGTATATTTGGCACTGTTCTGAACACTTAAAATGCAGTAAGTTCTTAAATCTGTACAATAACCTATTGACAGTAATCCCTAATTGACTCGTTTTGTAGATGAGGAAATGAAAACTGAATCACGAGTATAGTCACATAGCTCAGTGATGGTTCCAGGATTTACACCCTGGCCCCTAAGTAGTGTGCTATACTGAATCTCAATGATAAGCTCCCCAGGACATGTATCCTGTCTGTCTTGTTTAGTGATGGCCATTGTACAACGCCTAGCGTCTGGTAAATGGTCAAAGTCAGTGCAATAAAAAAAAATCTAAGATTCTCTATTAAATGGATTCAGTATTCAAGAAACTTGAAATTTGATTTCTTTTTGATGAAGGTACTATATGAGACAAGAGAAAAGAAGTGTAATGTTGTCATGTTGTGATTTGAATGAGAATGTCCAAAGTGAAATGCCTAGTCCTTTAATACCACCTCCTCAATTACTGACGTCATCTGTTATTTTCACACTGGAAACCTACAAGCCATTTTTGCTCCCAATCTGCTTTCATTCTCCCCTTATCTGAACACGCACTTCATATCAAATTATTGTAATGCTCAAAATTTATCAACTTATCACATATCTGGTGACTATAATCATCCTTTTGATTTCTTCCCTAGTTTTGTATCTATTCCATTCTCGGCACTCCTCCCAGAAATACTCTTTAGTTTATTTATTCTTTGTGAGGTGTGTGTTTGTGTGTGTGTGTGTGTGTGTGTGTGTGTGAGAGAGAGAAAGAGGGGGGGAGGGGGTATGGGATTACACATGTGTAAAGGTCAAAGAACTCCTTTCAGAAGTCAGTTCTTTCCTTCCTCTTCCTCTATGGAACTGAACTCAGGACAATAGATTTTCATGGCTAGTGCTTTTATCAATAGAGTCATCTCACTGAGGGCAGAATTAGCCTTTCATAAATGAAAATTTGAGAACCAGGTATGATGGCACAAGCCTATTATATGACCACTGAGTAGGCTGGGGCAGGAGGTGACTTTGAGGCCAGCCTGAACTACATGGTCAACTACCCAGAAATACTTTGTCTCAAGGAGAGTAAATATTTTCTTATATAATGGTACATTGCCTAACAGATAGGGCTCAAGATACCTTAGCCCTATCTTCTCAAACTTGAAAGCTACTGTAATCACAGCTAATATTTTAGGAATTACAAGTTGCTTTTATCACTGTAGTTCTTTATTATTTTGTTTCATTAAGATTTGCTTGGGGGCAATTTTTGAGATATCAATATATAAAGAACTGAATCTACACATCCCACACACAAAATTTTATTTGTAAACATACATACATACATACATACATACATACATACATACCAAGTATACTTAGCTTTGCTTACATGTACATCAGTTCAGAGCTGAACACTTGGGATTGGAAAAATTATGCAGAAGATCCTACCTGGAAGAAACTAACTGTCTTTCAGCAGCCACTGATAATCTGTAATTCTTGATCTAGGGTTTGGATCTTGTGGGATTTCATTTGTCCACGTTGGCAAATGAACTAGTGTTGACATTTTGTCATTCTTGTTCAAGCATCCATATTATTAAGATTCCAGGGGTACATATTCCCTGTCTTGTCTTGGAAACAATAGGAGGACTACAGGAGTCTCCCCAAAACAATAAGACCTATTACTACTGCCTTTGGTTGCCTTCCAGGATTTGAAGACACTTAGCTGAAAACATACACACTTTAAAAGAAAAAGAAGGCCGGGCATGGTGGCAATGCACTCAGCACTCAGAAGGCAGAGGCAGGTGGATTTCTGAGTTCAAGGCCAGCCTGGTCTACAGAATGAGTTCCAGGACAACCAGGGCTGCACAGAGAAACCCTGCCTCGAAAAAATAAGGGGGGGGGGATGATCTCGAACTGATCTGAAAAATCTTTCCCTGAGGTTTTCATGCTATCCTAAGGTGATATGCAAACTGCTGAGAGGGGGAGCAATTTGCAGTCCTACCCAGCTATAAAGTCTACGAACCACAACAATGACTGGCCTGGGAAGATGTCTTCAGTGGTGCAACAATCTTGTAGGTAACAAACAGCTGCTAATTGAACATAATATCCTCTCAAGCAGAAAGAATCCCTACCTGGTATTGTTAACCAAGCCAACTATGAGTGGTTAGAATGTCCACAAAGCCTGGAGGAGAACCTCCTGCAAAAGAGAGAATAAATGACCACGGGGACAAGACTAGACCACATTGAGTCCTCACAACTTGTTACGTAGCTGTGATGTCAAAAGACTATAGTCCAAGAACATGAGGAGCTGAAGCAGAAAGCTCATGAGTTTGAATCCATCACTGACTCACCACACAGAGATGCTGTTTCAGGAGACAAAAAAGAGGTTGCTCACCTGAACTTAAAGAAAATTTAATGGATACTAATTTCAAATTGTACTGTATTTATAGTTCTGAGGTTGGAGTGGCGGATATATTTGTTTACAGGTTGCTTTAGATGAGGTGAGAATCACTGAAAACAGGGTCCATAAGTCTTTCTGAACCCTTAAATTCTCTAGTTCCTGAAACATTTTCATGAAAAGAAAAAGAACTCAAGTATGTACTACTGTGAGAAACCACTCATCTATTCACTGAAGATGGTTATCTAGAAGGGACTTAAATTTCCAATAAAATCTCAATTTCAAAGATTGAAAATGTAGTCCAGGCAGAATAACCATAAATATATCAAAATATATGACAATTAATACAGCAATCTCATATTTCATTTCAAAGAACTTTCAATATATACTTACATAATAAAATAAAATATACACCTGTGACTATAAAACAATTTGTTTGGTTTTTATAGTTATTTTACATACTATAAATCAAAGTCATTATTCTAGGGTTTAGCTTTCCAATGTAAATTAGATCCCTTCCCTGAAGCAGCCTATGCTTTTGTAAGGGAAAGACAAACACACAATTTATAAAGCAGCAAAATAGAATAGCTACAAGCTGCTGAGGAAGGTGTAAAATAATATGACTATATTATTAAAGGGAGTAATAAGAGAGATGGGTCTAAAAGAAGAATAGAAGTTACTTAGGGGAAGTAGGGTGTTTGTGAAAGATGGGATGATAGCTCAGAAGCCAAAGAAAATATGATAACTTCAATGAAGTGATATTCTAAACACACAGACTGAATCTGGAGTGGAATTAAGAAAAGGCGATGAAGCTGTCACATGTGACATTTCCAGAACCATGTACACGATTCAGAATCTTTGAATGATTATGAATGTGGATTTGGCATAATGCAATAAAAATGGCATCATATTATAACTTCAGAAAAGAAAAATAAATAAGCATCTAATTAAATATTGGCCTATAAAGGCCACTCACTACTAAAAAGACCAGGAGTTCTTAGAGAAATAACTGGTTCTGGGGCTGGGTTTCCACCATAATAACTGAATCAGAACAACACTGAGCGATCTTACACGCATATCTATGTAACAATTAAAGAATAAAAAGAGCCTGAGTTTGAGAAGGAGGGGGAGGAGCACTGGAGGAATTGAAGGAGTGGGCATGGAAATGATGTAACTATAATGCTCATACATAAAGGTCTCAAAAATAATACTTCAATCAGGGAATAATCCCCAATGACTGCTAAAACTATCAGATGAAAGTCTGGAGAATAATGAAATACTTGTATCATTTCAAAATATCCTTTTTTTCTTTCTTTATTTCTTTTTTTATTAGATATTTTCTTTATTTACGTTTCAAATGCTATCCCATAAGTCCCCTTATACCCTCCCCCAACCCTGCTCCTCTACCCACCCACTCCCACTTCTTGGCCTTATCATTCCCGTGTACTGGGGCATAAAAAGTTTGCAAGACCAAGGGGCCTCTCTTCCCAATGATGACTCATTTCAAAATATCTTAAACAAGTGGTCAAACTTAATATGGCCATTAAAGAAACAAAAACTTATCACATGCCTACCAAGGGCATGGGACGTCTATGATTATTTCTTTTTAAATTTTTTATTCTTTTCTTTTTTTGATTTTTGAGACAGGATTTCTCTGTGTAGTCCTGGCTGTCCTGGAACTCACTCTGTAGACCAGGCTGGCCTCGAACTCAGAAATCCACCTGCCTCTGCCTCCCAAGTGCTGGGATAAAAGACATGTGCCACCACTACCCGGCTGACTATTCCTTTTGAAAGTGCATAAAGTCCTATATGCACATAGTGCATACTGGAGAATGTTCTACAAAACAGCTGGCCTGTACTCTTCTAAGTCGTCAGTGTTATAAAACCCATCCAGATTAAATGACACATGAAAACTGAGTACATTATTTGAACAATAAATGTAGTAAAATTCTGAATTACATCTGTACATTAACTAATCCTTGTTAATTCCACCATTCTGAGTAGCTATACCTGGCCATTTAAGAGCATGTCACTTATCTTCAGATATATGTTGATGACATAATTCAAGAATAAGTGGCATTGCTTCAGCCATGCACTATCAGATCATAACAAAAGAGCTGTGTATGAGAGTATGAGTACGTGTCTGGACCCTTGTATAGAGGAAGGGAGAGAGGAGGAGCAAGGGGGAGTGGAGAAAATATATACTAAACATGTCACAACTGTACATTTTAGGAATCTAAGCAAGAGTAAATAAGTTTTTCCTGCTGCTCTTGGTGCAACTTTCCCATAAATCTGAAATTATATCAAATAATTAGCTAAAAGAGATTATTATGAAATGGAGAAGTGGCGAGAGCAACTTAATTTCAACCAATATGATTTTTCTTCCTGACTTCATCAAGTTTGACTGAAAGGACCTGCTGGTTTTGTAAGGCTGAGAAGAATTCTTGTCAGTTCATAGTCTCATGAAAACATCAAATGGCCACAGTGTAACAATGAAGGAGAGGTCAGACAATGTTGACATCAGGAACATTGATAGGACACAGCCTTGGATGGAAGAATAGACACATACATTCCTGCTCATGAGAACATGGAAGTATGTAGAGGGTTGATCAAAGAGCTTTCTCTCCCACTAGAGCAGTGGCTCTCAGCCTGTGGGGGGGTCAAACAATGTTTTCACAGGGGCTCGCATATCACATATCCTGCATATCAGATATTTGCATTATGCTTCCCAACAGTGGCAAAATTATAGTCATGAAATAGCAATGAAAATTATCTTATGATTGGGGGTCACCACAACATGAGGGAACTATTAAAGGGTCACAGCACTGGGAAGGTTGAGAACTGCACTAGAGTATTTATGGAGTCTTAGCAAAAGGCATCTAAGAAGTGGAAAGAGAACAGCAGAAAAGTAACATGTTTGAAATGTGGTATACAGTCAAAATAGCTGTTCTAAGAATGGAAGAGGAAAACAAAGAGGAAACGCTGACTTATCTAGTGTGTGGCATACAGCTGTGGTTCGAGAGAGTTAAACTCGAATTATAGAAAATGGACTTGCCGGGCGTATTGGTGCACGCCCTTAATCCCAGCACTCGGGAGGCAGAGGCAGGTGGATTTCTGAGTTCAAGGCTAGCCTGGTCTACAAAGTGAGTTCCAGGACAGCCAGGGCTATACAGAGAAACCCTGTCTCGAAAAACCAAAAAAAAAAAAAATGGACTTGAGGCCTAGCACGATGGTGCCAAGTCTTTAATCCCAAGAGGTAGGCCGATCTCTGAGTTCAAGGCCAGCCTGGTCTACAGGACAGCCAGGGCTTTTACACAGAGAATCCCTGTCTCAAAAGACAACAGACAAACAAACAAACAAACAAACAAACAAAAACATGACTTGAAATTAGATGTATTGCCAACAATTAGCAAATAGATGCAGGAAAATCTGGAGTTCAAGGCCATCCTGAGCCACATGGCATGTTTGCAAAAGAGTAAACATACTTCTTGACTCACAATATAAAATAGCTTGACCTCCTACTCCAAAAATTTGTTGCTTCAGTGTTCATGTAGGTAAACCACAGAATTTCCAGTCCTTTTACCTGTTTGTCTCCCATGGTCTTTATCTTAACAACTCAGCCATCTACATCCACCCTACTTCCTTCCAACTTCAACTCTGGACCTTATCATTATTTAAAAAATAATATGCCACTACTGCCATCTTTATTGGAATACCCAATTCTCTACCACCCACTATCACTGACAATATATATTCCTTCACACACACTGCTTATTGCTATTCTCAACATTCAGCAGCCTGCCTCCTGACTTCACTCCTTAAGCAAACCTGAATGTACGTTTCATCCTTACAAATAGATTCAACTCTCTAGGCCATTCATTCAGTCTTCTGCCTCCTGGCAAAAGCCTAACCCTAAATGCACCCTGGCATTCACTTCTTTGAGTCTGACCCAAGCTACGGAAGGGTGCAGGAGACTATCACACAACAGAGCTAACTGCTCTCACTTCAGAATTATGAATTTAAACCTCAAACAGTAACCCAGTCCCTCTCCTGTTCTTGGAGTCACATCATAGTAATTTCAAAGGATCTGCTCCTTTATGATTTCTCCCTTTTTCTTTTGTGATATCAATTTTTTTAATTTGGTTTTTCGAGACAGGGTTTCTCTGTATAGCCCTGGCTGTCCTGGAATTCACTTTGTAGACCAGGCTGGCCTCGAACTCAGATATCCGCCTGCCTCTGCCTCCCGAGTGCTGGGATTAAAGGCGGGCACCACCACGCCCAGCTTCAATTTTTCTCTCTCCCTTGGACCATTTTCCATCAGGTTCCATTTAGGCCTCGATACTCCTTAACAAGTAAATATTCTCCCTTGACCATATTTTAAATTCCAACTTTTTACATATATTCCACTTTCTCATCAATTTCTCATATTTTGGAGCTGTCTACATATGCTATCTCGACTTCCTGCCCTTACATTCAACCCACTGTTCATTGTAATCAGACCTCCCCACCAAAATAGCTGCCCTCATCAGTAACCTACATCTTACCAAATCTACTGGGTCCTTACATGGCCTCATCTACTTTGCCTTGTCCGTCCTCTTCAGCACTGCTGAGCGAGCGCTCCTTCCATTTTGAAATGCTCGTGACTCTTGCCTTTCTAGAAACTATAGTTACATGGCTCGTTTCTTAAATACTCAGCTCTTACCCCTTCTCCTTTGATGTCTGGTCTTCCTTTACCTTCTTCAAAAGTATTGGTATTCTGAAACAAACTTCCCCATACAATAGTCTCTTTCCACTCTATATTCTTTCAGTGGGTGAATTCATCCACTATTGTGGAGCACAATGCTTTTTATTTTTGTAGCAGTCCAAAAAGATACCTCACACCCATTAGTGGTCACTCTCCCTCTACCGGTCTTCAGATTTGACTCCTTAACCAGTTTCATCTCAAAACTCTTCTTTTTGCAAACACACTCAATTCCCTTATGCATTTCTTATTTGTTGGTGTGATACCTAAGAAGCCACTGCCTAGCCCAGACTCCTAAAATGTATATGTGTGTTTTCTCCCCCAAAATTATAAACTGTTTTTAAATTTGTGGTTTTGATCCATTTCAGACTAATTTTTGTTGATGTTAAGTAATGGTCTAATTCCATTCTTTGCATGAATATATGTAGCCATACATCATTTAATAGGCTATTCTTAGTCAGATGGTGACTTCTAGGTTCAGATACTAGAAAGGCTGAGGCAGAATGATTACTTTCACTCAGATGTTCCAGGCAAGGTTAAGAGCATTAGTTGATCTTCCAAAGGACCCAGAGTCAATTCCCAGCATCTACAAGATGGCTCACAATGGTTTATATCTCCAGTCCCAAAGAGACTAACATCTTTTGACCTCCACAGATACAAGGTGCACAAGTGGTACAGGCATACATGTAGGTAAAACATCCATACTCAGAAAATAGAAATAGAAACACCAAACAAAAATCCCACTCTCCGCCGATTCCTCTCACTACTTTTCTGCTGTTCATTACCTGGGGACTTTGTTCCATATCATGATTTTTCCTCATTCTGGGCCTCAAGCTAGCGGTATGGCCATTCTCTAAAATGTTGGCAACAGGGGATTTAAAAGTGGCAAAGTATATACCATGTCTTCAAGCTTCTACCTCTAAATGACACCTTTGCTAAAATTTTAGCTCAAAAACCATATGGTCAAAAACAGTTTCTGGGATTGGGGAGTAGGTGGAGAGATACCTGCAGGAAAAGGCCTTGAACACAAATTGGGTTCTTCAAACCTCTCATCAAACTTGTAAATGAAATGCGCCCCACTTCGGTCCCCACAATCTTAGCTGTTCTTGTACAGGGCTTCTTTTTTTGTTTGTTTGTTTTGTTTTTTTTCGAGACAGGGTTTCTCTGTGTAGCCCTGGCTGTCCTGAAATTCACTCTGTAGACCAGGCTGGCCTCGAACTCAGAAATCCGCCTGCCTCTGCCTCCCGAGTGCTGGGATTAAAGGCGTGCGCCACCACGCCCGGCGTGTACAGGGCTTCTTAACCTTGGTTCTATTGCCCTTTGGACCAGATGTTTCTTTATTGTGGGTGCTATTCTGTGCACTGTAGGATGTTTTACAGTATCCTTGGTCTCATAACTATACCAATTACATATAGTAATCATGTTTTTGTACAATTGTGTACACAGACGTACACTCATAATCCAAATTATGAGGAACAAAGTATCTCCAGATATTGCCAATTGTTCCTGGCATCATAAGCTGTGTTTCATTTTCTTTTCACTTACTATGATGGTCTTTCAAGTGAAATTTCTAATTAAGAGATTTTTTATCTTGTTCTTCCTCTCCCTTTTCTCTGCTTTACATATGATCTCTATTTGTTAGACAGTGGAAATCTTAGATTAAATATCTAATTTCCATAGACTTAATTTATGTAAATCAGCTATGACTACCCGGTTGCTGGTGATCAGTTTAGGAACACAGACATGAGGAAATCAGAATTGCTAATCCTGTGATAATAGTTATCCCTAAATTCCAGGTGGGCCATAAACAATGAGGATCCTAGTGAGACCGAAATAAAGGATTTTTACTTCATACTTGAAAGAGAGGCATGTAATGGGAACAAGCATGCATATAGCAATTGCTACAAGCTGGACATGATGGTTCATACCTTAAATCCCAGCACTTGGGAAGCAGAAGCAAGTGGATCTCTGTGAATTCAAGGCCAGCCTGGTCTATATAATGAGTTCAAGGCTAGTCTGGCCTACATAGTGAGTTCCAGGAGAGTCAGAACTACGTAAAAAAGCAAAACGGATGTGAGGGCGAGCTGGCTGCAACATATGTCACCCCATTCATCACCAGGGTTGATTCGGCTGATCTAGCTGGGAGGCAGGTGTCCTCTTCCTCACCGCTCCACATGCGTCCCTCCCGAAGCTGCGCGCTTGGTCGAAGAGGATGACCTTCCCTGAATAAAGGAAGACCTGTGTTCGGTCAAGGGTATAGGAGTAGCTGCGCTCCCCTGCTAGAACCTCCAAACAAGCTCTCAAGGTCCTAAAAAAGCAAAACAACGAAAAAAATTGCTACAAACAGCATTCTTTGTTTTTTCTTTTGGTTTTTCGAGACAGGGTTTCTCTGCGTAGCCCTGGCTGTCCTGGAACTCACTCTGTAGACCAGGCTGGCTAGATCCACCTGCCTCTGCCTCTCAAGTGCTGGGATTAAAGGCATGTGCCACCACTGCCTGACTACAAACAGCTTTCTTTTCTTTTTTTTGTAGATACTTTGATAATTTTTTATTAGATATTATCTTTATTTACATTTCAAATGCTATCCCGAAAGTTCCCTATACCTTTCCCTCACCCTACTTCCCTACCCACCACCCACTCCCTTTGTTATGAACTGGAAAAACAAGGCTATGATGACTGGGATACTTGAGATGGAAATAAAAAGGACTAAAAATCTTGTGTAGTTCTTGAGATTATCTAGTTGTTGAATTAATAAATCCTGTTGCACACAACTATTTTTGGATGTCCATTATGTTAGATGATGCATTATTATTATTATTATTATTATTATTATTATTATTTCATCACAGTTGTTTAAAATATTTTTCTCATTCATTAAATTCATTATAAAAACTTGTTAATAAAAACTCACACACTGAAATTGACTAGACACAAAAAATCTATACATCTCATTGAACATCTATACAGTTAGAATGGCTCCTTGGAATATAAGCTGTGTAGCTTCGTATTTGATTTTTTTTTTTTTTGCAACAGGGTTTCTCTGTGTAGCTCTGGCTGTCCTGGCTGGAACTCACTCTGTAGACCAGGCTGGCCTGGAACTCAGAAATTCACCTGCCTCTGCCTCCCGAGTGCTGGGATTAAAGGCATGCGCCACCACTGCCTGGCTTCATATTTGATTTTACACTTTCACTGCAGAATATATTTTTTAAGCAGTTATCCACCACCAGTCCTGAAAAGCACATGACATAATTAGGACAAGAAAAACAATTAGCTTTCCACCATCTTTCACATGTAGAATCTAGCCATAGAGAGAGATCAAGGAAGACTAAATATTAGGGGGTAAGGCAGGAGTGAATGCAGGTAATGGGCATGAGTTCTGAAAGGGGACATGCTTTATTGTTTAAAGTTGGTGTGGCAGGATTTTCTGTTTCATCAGCACTCTGATAGTAAATCTCTTACATTTCACCTTTAATTGTTCCCTTCTGTTTTTGTTTCATTTTTGAGACAGAGTTTCAAGTAGCCCCAGCCAGCCTTGAACGGACTTTATAGTCAAAGATAACCTTGAACCACATGTTTCTCTTGCTTCTACTTCCCAAGCCTGGAAAATTTTATTCTTGAATAATGGAATTAAATCAATCTTTCATGAATTTAAGCATATATATTCAGGGCTCATGATCTTTCAACTGGAAACTTGAATGAAATTACTTTCTTAGTCTTAACTCCAAGTTATGACCTGAAGTCATTGTCTTGAATCAAAAACACTCTTTGCTGAATCAGGAAGAAAATGGATAGCCATCTGATTTTTTAAATGATTGTGTATATGTGGGCTTGTGTGCACCACGGTGTTCATGTGGAGGTGAGGGGACAATTCTGTGTAGTCACTTCTCTTTTGCCATCTTTATTCCAGATCTCAAATTCAAATCATCAGGCTTTTGAGGGAAGGGCTTGTACCCATTAAACAACCTCACCAGCCTGGAACATTCTTTGTAAAACATTACTGTGTACTAGGTACTCAGCGTTAAAGCATAATTTCAAAAAAATAAATAAATAAATAAACTACATGCTTATTGCAATGGGTGGAAAAACTGAGGACTGGGGCGGTAAAATACTTATCATCACCACCTAGTAAAAGTGGCAGACTTAGGATTCCAACCCTAAGAATTTAGTTTCAAGTTGGTACCCTTAACTAGGGTACATTATTCTATCTTTCCATTTCCTTTATTCAGGTTGCTAGAAATCAACTTCTGAGTTTTCTTTATTCTCAGAGAATCAAGTATCTCTAGCTACTTCACACTGAAACTCTCTCACAAACAAGGTATGTTCTCCTTTCTGACTTGACTTCTAGGATGGCTCAGATTCTA
The DNA here is from genome assembly GCA_902729485.2 of Mus minutoides. Taxonomy (NCBI): domain Eukaryota; kingdom Metazoa; phylum Chordata; class Mammalia; order Rodentia; family Muridae; genus Mus; species Mus minutoides. The sequence continues at coordinate 692,395 of LR755144.1, read as the reverse complement.
CACTTCTGCCACCCAGCCATAATTATCCTCTCTTTTTGGGAAGAGGACCATCTGTCAGTTTTTTCTGGCCAATTTAGTGTACTCTACACCCACCAGTAAAGTTTACTGATTTTTTTCAGCATCTTTAAAATAGTAATAATAATAATAATAATAATAATAATAATAATAATAAAGTTACAAAATTAAATCATTTTTTAATCACAGGGTGTTTCTAGATGGGTTCTCTGAGGTATCTCTCAAACTCTCCCTCTAGTGGCTTCCCACATAAATTGTATCTGAGTGTGTCTAGGTTCAGAAAAACTTTTGACAAGGTCCTTTTAGAGAACTTTCTAGCTGTGTGCCTAGAAGACTTCTCTAACAGTTCTTACAATGTACACATCAAATTCATGCTGAGTACACCAATGGAATACAGAACAAAAACTACATGATCATCTCAGCACACTCAGACAAGGCTTTCGAATAAATTCAATACCCTTTTTCTTGATGAAAAGCTCTTGGCAAACTATATATAGGACAGAACTTTTCACCATGATTAAAGGTAGTTCCAAAAGTCCTACAGCTGCTATCATATTAACAATAGTTAAGACTAAAAACTTTCCTGAGGACACAAACAAGACGTTTATACTCAACATTGTACTGGAGGTTTTAAATTAGGGCAGTTAGGCAAGATAAAATAAAAATAATTTAGATTGGAAAATAATAGTTAAATGATCAGTTTACAAATACTATGATCTTGAGAAAGAGATACATATATATGCACATGTGCATAGATATATAGATATACCCTAAGGAGTCTACAAAGAGGACTATGAAGATCAACAAACCTGCAGAGTAGAAAGTCAATACCCATAACTGTATTTTTAAACACTAATGATAAAAAGTCCAAGATATAATTGAGAAAGCATCTATGAGGGGAATTTAAATGGGAAAATAGGACAGAGGGAAATATAAAAGAAAAAGAAGTTGAGATAAATAACACTTGTTATTACTTGAAAAAGACATAGGAAATCATTATTTTATATTTACCTAAAATTACATTTAATATATAGGTGTATATTACACTTACATATAATACATATTTAAATGAAGTTACATCACTGGGGTGATATATAATTCTCCAGGAGCCATAAATTATCGAACAAAAACCCTAATACTAGGTATGAGAAATGTCTTTATAAGTTGTCACTGAGAGGAGACTAAGATGCTCTAAAAGTAATAGAAACTATTGCTATTGCCCTTGGCTGACTCCAAGAAGCTGAAGATTAATCTCTATTGCCAAAGATACTACACACTTTGGACATAGAACTTCAGGGATTTGCCACATACACCCATCAAACAAACAAACCAAAACAAAACAAAACAAAACTTCTTCCTTTATGATATTAGATGTGATATGCAAGCTGTTAAAAAAGAGCATCCAACAGTATTATCCAGCTGGAATGTAGCTGTGTGACAAGACTTTTCCTGGGAAGATCCACACATATTTCTACTCAGAAAGCCTATGACAGACCAAAGTACTGATACCACCAAAATTCAACTTGGTGAACCAACCAATGAGTTGTTTTTTTTTTCCCCCCTGGGGGGGTGGTTGCTTACAGGAGCAGAAATGACTCAAAGGCAGTTGCATCACCAAAGCCCACCCCAGCACAGGTGACAGTGCATCAAAGCTAAGAACTTAGAGCACACTGCACACCTGGCAGGCAGCTCAGCAAGTTAAAACATGTTCTTTCCAAGTGACTCAGTTGGTTGAAACCTCTCCAAAGCAGCTCAACTGGTTTCAGGCTTTTTCCAGCTTGGCTGTACTCTGCATGACTCAGCAGCAGTTTGGCTTGTTTGTTCTTGGGAAGAAGACACCTAGGAATCTGGTCAGTTTCAGGTACTTCCTAGAGCTATTTTAAGTTGTTTACTCTCTGGCTTAAAAGTTTCCCTGCAGCATGGAATGTTTCGATTTGGTTACTCAATACTAGGTGGGTCAGCTCCAAAAACATTCACATTCAGACAACACTGAGTGAACTCAGCAAATTGTTCTTACATGTTTATTCACTTATATTTATACTTAAAAACAATGGTTTCTGGGAGGCAGAACCATGAATTTGAGCAAAAGGGGGGGATGGGAAAGGGGAGAGGAAGGAGGAAAAAAGATATAATTATGTTTTAACTAAATTTAATTTTTTAAAGAAAGCAACTGTGTTCATAGTAATATCATTGTTATCCAAAACCAAATCATTAGCCTTAAAAACTTCTACATGCAAGCAGCATTACACAGACTTATCAGGCTGTATTTAATGTGTATTCCTACATATGTAAAAATAATAATTAAAGAAAAAGAAAGCCGGGCGTGGTGGCGCACGCCTTTAATCCCAGCACTTGGGAGGAAGAGGCAGGCGAATTTCTGAGTTTGAGGCCAGCCTGGTCTACAGAGTGAGTTCCAGGACAGCCAGGGCTATACAGAGAAACTCTGTCTCGAAAAACGAAAAAAAAAAAAAAAAAAAAAAAAGAAGCCATAGATTTGAGAACAAACAGGTAGCTTTGAATATGCTTGGCCAATAGAAAGTGGCACTATTAGGATATGTGACTGAAAGAAGAATCTGAAGTTTATGACACATGCCAGCTGCTTGGGAAGTTTGTAGACAGGCTGGAACAAAGAATATGGGATTCACTCTAAGAATAACTAAGTCGTAAAGATAGAGGGGGGCTGTCAGGCAATTACCTTTAAAGAGTTATGAGCAATCTGGCTTTGCGAGCCAATTGTCCTGGTATTTCCTCGACCCCTCC
>LR755144.1:655841-689520 GCA_902729485.2 Mus minutoides | reverse complement strand
ACCAGTGCATAAGAGAAAGCCTCCTCCTAGCTCCCTGCAAGAGTCCCTTCCTAGCTGCCTTCTGATCGAGATATAGAACGTTTAGCTCCTCCAGCACTATGTCTGCCTGCACGCTCGCTGCCTTGCTTCCTGTCATGATGATAATTGGCTAAACCTCTGAAGCTGTAGCCAGACCCAATTAAATGTTGTTCTTTATAAGAGTTGCCTTCGTCAGGTGTCTCTTCACAGCAATGAAATCCTAACTAAGGTAGAAAAGCATTGAAAGTGTTAGCAGGAAAGGCAAAATAATATTATATTTTAATAAAACAAAAAGAACACAATTACTTAAAATTATTTAAAATATTAGGAAACAATATCATTCATATTGAACTATATGTTTGAAGAAATTACTATAAAAGTTCAAGTTCGCTTTTTTTTTAGAAGAAATTGACAAAATAATCTTAAAATGTATGTGAAAATACAATGGAATAGCCAAAAAGTCTTGAATAGAGCAAAGTTGAGAGAGTCACACTTCCTCATTGCAAACTTACTATGAGATATAATTAACAATCCAGAAGTGACTTTCTCATTTGTAGACAATAGATTTTTAATTGATATTTAAATTATATGTATTCATTTTATTTTATGTATTGTTCCAGCCCCAGCCAGGAGTAGTATTAAAGCCACCACCAGTCTTTTGAAGATTGTGACAGAGAGCATGAAACAACAGAAAAGAAAAAGTTGTCAATGCTCTCGAAAGACTCATGAGTACAGAAGTATAAACAGCAGCATTATGTAAGCAAAGTCTCCCTTCAAGAAGGAAGAAAGTCAAATTAAAATAAACAGTCATTTTATTTAGAGCTAAGAAATAAACTCCCAATTAAAAATGATTTAAAGATTAAATTATTGGCAGGGGCAGGCATAGGATAGTTAAGAGTGAGATTGAAGGATTTTCTCATTCATCAAAATCTCTTCTGGATGTTTTATGGCCCAAATTAGTGTTCTCACGCTCCTTTAGTGACTACTGAAAATTTCCATTTATTTAACTTTATGTCCCAGGAACATAGTTATAGAGACCAAGTGAAGGCTTCATAACAGGAAGTTACACTTTGGAGGACAAATCTTATGTATCTAATTCATTCCTTAAGAAAATTTCACTCACGAGCTCTTTATGGACTAACTGCTAATCTGATAACCATCTTCAAAATTAAGATGACAACAAATTATGCTATTTGTGTTCATCATTTAATGGCCCTTTAGAAAGAAAACGACATCTGAAGGATTTCTGCCCAGGAAAGAATGTAACTTGAAGGTGTTGATTTGCGGACCTAGTGTTATGTTCTGTTGATAGACTTTTCAAGAAGAGTATGCTGCAAGAACTTTTTGTAGTGGATTAGTCACCTACTGTGGATGCAAACTTGATTCCAAAGCACCCTCTACCAGTGCCAAAATCTTTGTGAAACTCTTTTGCCTCTCCTACAGATTGGCACTAGACATACTAACTTCCTTCTCTTAACACTTCAGTTCTAGCCTGTGCTGATGGCATGGCTGTTTAGGCAGGTCTGTGAGAAACTGCATGGCATTTTCCGCATGTTATGCATGGTGTTCTGTGAAACAGAAAAGACTTGCTGTTTTTTAAAATTATTATCCTATCCAATTTCATAAATACATTGTTTTTGTTTTTCATTATCATTGCTATTTTATTTTTCATTTCGAGACAGGGTCTCACTCTGTTGTCTTGGGGCTCACTAAGCCCAAACAGTCCTCCAATTTACATTTATTCTGTCTTCGTTTTCTGAGTATTGGGATTGCAAATGGAGGCCACCATGCCCAGTTGCTCATAACTATACTCTCGCTATCTCTAAATTCATTACAGAGATCATATATCTACTCTTGGATCATATAAAGGATAAGTCTGCCCAGATACAATGTAGACATTCCTTTTAGTATGTTTTCAGATTCACGGTCTCCATGAAACTACTAGTGCTCAATCCACTCCAGAAGGGACTCGCTACACACAGTCCCACTCACTGGATGAGATGTGGAATAGCTATCAAGCAGACATCTCTCAGTCTGGTTTGGAAACAGTGACATGATCACAGAAACACGACTGAAAACTGTTTTCTCTGGAGCTCCAACTTAAGTTTAGGTAACTGCTGGATTCGTATTTCCACTAAGCCTGATTCATTTACATAAAAGCAACATTCTTCTTGCAGAAAAAGACAGGTGCCATGCTTCTCAGCAGTCAGCAAAGCAAATGCTCTTCGATTCTGTAAGGCAACTTACACAAGGCAAGTTAATTGTCTCTGTAAAGAAGCTAATGACTCAGCTGGGTGTGGTGGCGCACGCCTTTAATCCCAGCACTCCAGAGGCAGAGGCAGGCAGATTTCTGAGTTTGAGGCCAGCCTGGTCTACAAAGTGAGTTCCAGGACAGCCAGGGCTATACAGAGAAACCCTGTCTCGAAAAAAAAAAAAAAAATTAAAGAAGGAAGGGGAAAGTACACACTTGGGGATATTTAAAAGATTTGTGCCCAGCTGCAAAGACAACCTCAGTTGTTCTAGGCAAAAACACATGATCAGGAGGAAAAGGGGACTACTGCTAAGGCAGATGCCATTAGAGACAACTGACCTGAAAGTTGTCCCATGACTTTCACACGCTTATCTTGACACGCGCGTGCCCCCCTATATGTGCACACACATCCCCAAAATAAATAAGTAAAAACTAATAAAAACAAACTTAAAGAGTAGATATTAGGGCTGGCAAGATGGCTTAGTGGCTAAGAGCACTGACTGCTCTTCTGGAGGTCCTGAGTTCAAATCCCAGAAACCACATGGTGGCTCACAACCACCAGTAATGAGATCTGATGCTCTCATCTGAAGACAGCTACAGTGTACTTATGTATAATAAGTAAATCTTTTGAAAAAGAGTAGATATTAGATATATATGCAATCAGTATGAAAGTACTTTTGGAACATAGCCTAATAATTACCAGTTCACATCTCTATAAAATGTAGATCAATATATTGTGCTGTTAAGTTACACCAAAAGACCCTATATATGTTGCCCCTTTCCCTTCCCTATTTTGTAGTGGTTCCCAAATACCTGTGTAAAAGAAATGTCTGTTGAACTCAACTGAAATACAGATTTGTGCAGCCACCCATAAAATATTCTCTCCCCCTGGAAATTTTCTTTATTTACATTTCAAATGTTTTCCCCTTTCCAGGTCTCCCCTTCAGAAAAAAATCCCTATCCCATCCCCCCTCCCATTGCCTCTATAAGGGAAGATAGTCTCATTCAGAGTAGATTTACAGTTCAAAGTCTACAATATGGGAGTCAATATACTATATTGTTAAGTCAAACAAAGGATCCCTGTATACTAGCTATCAAATATATTCAAGTAGCTCTTTAAAAATGAGACCCCTCTGATATTATAAATTTGACCTGAATTAAGATTAGATTTTATTAGCAATAATTCTACTTGTCATCTTAGACTTTAGAGACACTTTTCATCTAATTACTCTAATATTCAAAGTCTATTTTTTCAAACTTCAGAGAGAATTTTAAGTAATTCTCCTTTTCGGAATTTTCTAACAGGAGTAAGAGCCACTAAATTATTTCACTGGAGCTGGTGGCACATGCCCGCAATGCCAGCACATAGGATGCACAAGTGGTAGGATTGAAAGTTCAAGGCCAGCCTGAGGTTCACAACCAAACTGTATCTCAAGCAAACAAAGATTCAATTGTTTTCCCTCTCTTATTTTCAGCGACTCCAATAAATTCAAAGACCTATGCCAAGGGCTAAAATACTAAGTAAAAACGGCAATTGCAGGGGGTTAGCTAGGCTTCCTAAAAAAAAAAAAAATCACCCAATGCGGAAGTCTTGGGACCTTGAGTTAATGTTATACTCGCCTGGAGAATATGCAGATAATATCTAGAAGATTCATAATTTTATTTACCAAAAATGAGTGCCATAATTTTACGTATGATATGATATTTCCTTAAATAGTATTTAAGGGAACTGAAGATTCATATTTTTGAGCTGTACCTGAAGATTGTGTTTATTACAAGTTCTATATTTTGTGTAGATTTTAACAAACTATAAGGCCTCAAAGGGGGAAAAACAAATTCTAAAATGAAATAAACACATGGAGATATATATATATATATATATATATATATATATATATATATATATGGCACATGTTTAAGAAATTCTGACTCTGTAGATATAGAGAGACAACACAGGAATCAATGTTTAATGTGTCCTCTCATTGAACCAACTGCAAGCAGTCTAAGAAACTCAGTTAACAGCCGGGCGTGATGGCACACGCCTTTAATCCCAGCACTCGGGAGGCAGAGGCAGGCGGATTTCTGAGTTTGAGGCCAGCCTGGTCTACAGAGTGAGTTCCAGGACAGCCAGGGCGATACAGAGAAAACCTGTCTCAAAAAAACAAAAACCAAAGAGAAAAAAAAAAAGAAACTCAGTTAACAAATACTAAATAAACATTATTTTTCTGGGCATTTAAGATAGGCACTATTAGCACAGTAATGAAAAGACACAACGAATGGAATTATTTTAGCAGTCATCTCAGGGACCAACTTGATATGACTTGCACACACAATAGACATGCAATAAATAATCTGTGGAATGAACAAATTAATAGCTGAATGAATGCATTCTTAGATGAGGCTGGACAAGAAAATGTAATATTAGCATTATTAATACTATTTTAGAGATATTTGTGACAGAGAAGAGAAAAAAGGTAACCTTTTATTTGAGTTCTACTTTGTGGCTAGGGTATCAACTTTCAACTGTGTCACCCAGAAGGAGAGGCAGTTAATTTAGCTTAGGGACAACAGAGAATGCACCTACAAGGAAAGCTACGTGCATTGGCTTTCAGAGGACCAGGAATGTGTGTGAGGAGTCAAAGGGATTGTCTATTAGCCTTTACATGGGTATAAGAATTTGGAAAATTAACCAGGCAGATGACATAGATCAAAACACAGAGACAAATACAAGCATAGAAAACTGAAATGAAAGCCTGAAGAACTCACATGTCTTAGCAACATGTAAATAGCTATGATGAGACACCAATTGTCTTAGTTAGGGTTTTACTATTGTGAACACATACCATGACCAAGGCAAGTCTTATAAAGGACAAAGTTTAATTGGAGCTGGTTTACAGGGTAAGAGGTTTAGTTCATTATCATCAAGGTGAGAACATTGCAGCATCCAGGCAGGCATGGAACCTAAAGAAATTAGTTCTACATTATGTTCCAAAGGCAAACAGAAGACTGGCTCCCACATGGCTATAAAGGTCTAAAAGCCCACCCCCACAGTGACACACTCCAACAAGGCCACACCTCTTAATAGTGCCACTCACTGAGCCAAGAATATTCAACCACCACACCAACTTATAAATGAAAGCACTTAATTTAGGGGCTCGCAGTTTCAGAGGATAGTAAAGTCCATGACCAGAATGACACGGAACATGACAGCAGGCCAGCAGGCATGGTACTTTAGCAATAGCTGAGATCACAGCCAGAGGCAAGGGTGTGTGTGTTGGGGTGGGGGAAGATGTGTTAACTTGGATTGATGTAGGCCTTTGAAACTCAAAGCTCATCCTCAGGGGCACACCTTCTCCAACAAGGCCACACCTGTTAATCCCTCCCACACATTTCTATCAACTAGAGGCCAAACATCCAAATACATGATCCTATGGGGCCAGTCTCATTCAAATCACCACACTAGGTGTCAACAATAGAATTTTATAATTTAAATGTGGTGTCCTGCCTATTGGACAAGGAAATATATCTTCATATGTGGCACAACCTTCCCCTAATGAATAAAGATTTCAGGGAACCAATCACTGGGTGAGGAGTAGGCGAGGGAGCGAGGAAGAGGAGAAGGAGGAGAAAAATACTGGCTTTTTTGGACACGAGACAGGTGCAGGTCAAAGTGGAGGTAGCAGAGACCCACCCCCACCCCACCCACAGTTGAGGTGGCGGATCAGCTACAGGAGAATTTAACTTAGAAAGGCTTATAAATTAGGATGATAGTTGCTGTGCCCAGCAATTGTGTTATCTGTTAATTCTGAACTAAGTTTGTGCTGTGTTTTCCATCACCCTGCGACTGAACTGGGTTGCAAAGAGAAAGGTTCAGCAGAAAAGTGTGGGGAAAGCTGAAAGAAGCTGAGGAGGAGGATGACCCTGTAGGAGAACCAGCAGTCTCAATTAACCTGTACCCCCGAGATCTCTCAGACACTGGACCACCAAACAGACAGCATACACAAGCTGATGTGAGGTAACCAATACACATACAGCAGAGGACTTCCGGGAATGTGTTCATTCAGAGATGATGCACCTAACCCTCAAGAGACTGGAGGCCCCAGGGAGTTTAGAGGTCAGGTGGGGTGGAGGGGGGTGGGGGTGGGGATAGCCTCATGGAGACTGGGCAGGGAGGAGGTATGGGATGTGGAACAGTTGGAAGGTGGACCAGGAGGAGAATAAAATCTGGAGTTAGGAAGGAAGGGAAGGAGGAAAGGAGGGAGGGAGGGAGGGAGGGAGGGAGGGAGGGAGGGAGGGAAGGAGGGAGAAAGGAAGGAAGGAAGGAAGGAAGGAAGGAAGGAAGGAAGGAAGGAAGGAAGGAAGGAGGGAAGGAAGGAAGGAAAGAAAACAAAGCAAAAGTCTCTTCTCTAGCCATGTCTTCTTTAGCTAATTGATAATTTTGCCTCACTATAAGAGGTTTAAAGATGCTTGCAATAGTCCAAAGATGGAATGTCTACCTTGAGAAATAATGAGCTCTAGACACCAAGGGATTCGAGCCAAACTTGAACAGCCTATAGTCTGGTAGCCAAATAGTAAACAGGGCCTTTTAATTAGTGTGGTATTTCTAATCAAGCAGGCACTTGCAGGGGCAAAAAGTAGCTGAAGGGTGGACTTGATGGAGCAGACCTGAAATCCTATTCCTAATGAGACTGAGGAAGGAGGGTTGCTAGGAATCTGAGGTCTTCCTGAGGTACATAAAGATTGCTAGACCAGCCTGGGCTACAGAGAGAAATCCTGCCACAAACAAGCAAACAAACAAGACTTTAATTCACATTTCAGCTTCAGTACTTACTAAGAATATGGCCCTGGGCAGGACATGTAACTGAATTAGTGTTAGTTTCCTCATCTGTAAGCAAGGAAATCTAAACAATTACCTTGGGCTGGAGTGATAGCTCAGTGGTTAAGAGCACTGACTGCTTTTCCTAATGGTCCTGAGTTCAAATCCCTACAACAACATGGTGACTCACAACCATCTGTAATGAGATCTGATGCCCTCTTCGGGTGTCTCTGAAGACAGCTACAGTGTACGTATTTATAATAATTAAATAAATCTTTAAAGAAAACATTTATCCTGCAGCAAATACTTTAACAACATATATGTAAAAATACAAAACACAAGGCTTGTGACATCGTTTGTATTTAGTAAACAGGACATCTTATACTAATTATTTTTGTTCAGTGACTCAGAGGACATACAATTACATCTCAAGTCTACCTGTGACATAAAGACATAAAAGATTTAGAATTAAACTGAGTAATCTTAATTTACCTCTCACCCAGTTTTAAAGGCAGATGAGATGGATTACTAAGTAGGTAAAGGTACTTAACAATCAAGTCTATTGACCAAGTGGTGAAAAGAGAGAAGCAACTCCTAAAAGTTGTTTTCTGAATTCCAGATGCCCACTGTGGTACCTACTATGTAGCACAAAATAAAATAAATAAAATGTATTAAATTTTGCTATGCTCACACTGGCAAAATGATGGATAATCCTTATCACGAATATATGTAAAGCATTATTTCTATGCTCAACATATCATTAAAGGATACAATAGAGGTGATCTGACATGATCAACAGGCTTAGAAGCTCTGTTTAAAAATAGAACACTCAATAGCTTACTTGTTTCCACTCCTTTCTTCATTTGTACAATAAATACTTGTTGAGTATTCTACTGGATCCTGCGGAAGCCATTAGAAAGAATATGCTTGGGATGGAGAGATGGGTAAGTGGTTAAGAGCACTTACTGCTCTCTCCAGGGCTTCTGATTTGAGTCCCTGTACCGTTGTATAGAGACCCACTTCTTTTTCTAACCTTCTTCTGGCCTCCTCTGGCTCTGCATGCCTGTGATACGCAGACATTTATGCAGGCAAAGCATCCATTTTCAGAAAAACAAAATTTTAAAAAACTGAAAGCAATGATATGCCCCCCCCCTTCCTCAAGGAGCTCAGTCTGGGACAATACTAAGGCAGTGTGATTATTTTAATTACAGATGCTTGTGGTAGCCCAGAGAAAGTACTCTAAAGGGGGTACAAAAGTACAGGGTTGGAGGTTAAGTGGGGAGATAACATTTAAAGGACATGACTCCCGAGCCTTTTAAACTCTTTTTTTCCTCTTTTACTTATTCTTTCAGAAAACCATACATTATGTTTTATTAGATTTTCCCATCCTCCAATTTATCCCAGATTCCCACACACACTCTCTCTGTACCCACACAACTTCATGTTTTTTTATTTCTCTTTACAGCAAAAACAGAAATAAACAGTCCAGTTCGTATTGGCAATCTCCTCCAGAGCGTTGGGCCTATACTAGAGTGTAGTTGATATACATTGTCATATACTAGAGTGTAGTTGATATACATTGTCACTCCACTGGCAAAAAAAATGTAGTTTCCTCTCTCCCAGTACTTATCAATTATAAATAGCTTCTTAGTTAGACATGGGACTTTGTGCTCACCTCCCCTCCTTCGTGTTGAGAATTTTGACTAGCTTGAGTATTGCAGATCTTGCATGTGCTGTCACAGTGTCTGGGGGTTCATATATACATCTGCCCTGTTGTGTCTGGAAAATTGTCTAGAAACTGACTCTTACGGTGTTCTTTGTGCCCCACTCTTCCAAATCGATCCTTGAACCTTGATAGGAGTGGTGTAACCAAGACATCCCGGGAAGGACTGAGTACTCCATAGTCTCAGTGGTGGGTCTTTGTGTACACTGACGATAGTCAAAGCTTCTCGCAGGCGGGCTGAGTGAGGCCCTCATCTATAGCTACTGCATCATGGCATTAGGAGTCATTTTGTTGCAGAGTTCATTCAGCAGAACAATAGTAGTAGGCTTTCCCCAGGCCCATGACTTATCTCCTCAGGTTCTGCACTTCAGCAGTGTCTGGCACAGGTTCCATTTTAGGGAATGGGCCTTGAATCCAATAAAAAAAAATGGTTGCTTATTTCTGTAATACCCATGCCATTATTATGCCAATGTGCACATCTTGTAGGCAGATTGATGTCATAGCGAATAGAGGTCATAGCTGGCTGAAATTGGTGATTGCTTTTCTCCTGGAATGCAGAATACTTCCCAGCACCACAAATGCTAGTCAGGAAGAGAGACGCTTCCGGTTGGGCACCAGTTCAGTTTTTTCGTGTTTGGTGACATAAGTAAGTGATATATTCAGCAGTAGGGCCTTACCATCCAGTGGTGGAGGGTAACCAATGACCTCAGCAATAGTCTATGATGTTTGGGTGGGTCTGTCTGTGGAGCCCCTTTGGACAGTGAATCCATAAGATATAACCCATTCATGGTCCTTGGAGTTAATCTGGTAGCATATGTTATCTAGTTAGGTTATTGTCTCTCCCATGTGGTGACTCCATTTAAACTTCTTTTCCATATGTACATGTTTTAGGAAGCGTCTGCAGTAGTAGGTTCCATATGTCTTTTCAAAAGGCCATTATCATTTGTTAGTTGTCCCTCCCCATATCCTCTCCTCTCCTCTCCCCCCACTCCATATTCCCTTTAATCCTCATTAATTTAATTCACATTATTGATTATGGAGAAAACCATGTTAGTATGTCAATGCAGCAACACCATTTGATAAAATTCATCATTCTTTCATGCTTGTAAGAAAAAAGCCAAAATGGGGCATTCAGAGAAACAAAAACACAAAAACAAAAGCAAAAACCCTAAAATGGTTCTGACATACATGAACAGAACAGAATGGAAGCTCAAAAATAAATCCACACATATATGCCCAACTATGTTTTGACAAAAGTGCCAAGAATAAACAAAAGGAAAGGACAGTCTTTTCCACAAATATTTTTAGGAGAATTAAATATCCCATGCCAAAGACTGAAATTAGATCATTATTTTACACACAGATGGAAACTCAAAATAGATGAAAGGCTTTCTTTTTATTTTTTAAAGATTTGTTTTACATATATATGGGGGAGGTTGATGTGCATGGAGGCTGGAGGAGTACTAACTCTCCTGGAATTGGGATTACAGGTAATGTGAATTGTGTAATGTGGGAGCTGGGAAACAAATTCAGGTTCTCTATATGAGAAGCACACAGCTATCTTAACAGGAGAGCCACTTCTCCAGCCCCTTACATGTATTTACTGTGAGTGTGGGATGGGAGGAGGTGTGTGCACATGCCTTGGCACACATGAAGAGGCCAGAGAACATTTTTTCCAATATTTTAAAAAAATTCACTTTACATCTTGTTCACTGCGCCCCTCCCTCCTCTCTTCCCAGTCCTACCTTTACAAATCCCTCCCCCGCCCCGCCCTCCCCTTGGGTACCACCCTAATCAGGAACATCTACTTCGAGCAGGACTAGGCACATCCTCTCCCACTGAGGCCCAAACAGTTAGTCCAGGTAGAGGGAAGGAGATCGATCCAGTGGTAGGGAACAGAGTCAGAGACAGCACCCCCCCCCCAATTGTTAGGGGACCCACATGAAGACCAAGCTCCACACCTGCTACAAATGCGTAGGGAGCCTAGGTCCAGCTCCCTGGTTGATAGCCCAGGCTCTGTGAGCCCCCATGGTCCCAGGTTAGTTGACTCTGTAGATCTTCGTGTGGTGTCCTTGACCCCCCTGAGCCTAGGACCAGCTCCCTGGTTGATAGCCCAGGCTCTGTGAGCCCCCATGGACCCAGGTTAGTTGACTCTGTAGATCTTCGTGTGGTGTCCTTGACCCCCCTGAGCCTAGGTCCAGCTCCCTGGTTGGTAGCCCAGGCTCTGTGAGCCCCCATGGACCCAGGTTAGTTGACTCTGTAGATCTTCGTGTGGTGTCCTTGACCCCCCTGAGCCTAGGTCCAGCTCCCTGGTTGATAGCCCAGGCTCTGTGAGCCCCCATGGACCCAGGTTAGTTGACTCTGTAGATCTTCGTGTGGTGTCCTTGACCCCCCTGAGCCTAGGTCCAGCTCCCTGGTTGATAGCCCAGGCTCTGTGAGCCCCCATGGTCCCAGGTTAGTTGACTCTGTAGATCTTCGTGTGGTGTCCTTGACCCCCCCTGGCCCTCGCAATTCTAACCCCAACTCTTCCACAAGACTCCCCTGGCTCTGCCTGATGTTTGGCTGTGGGCCTCCGAGTCTGCCTCTATCTGCTGCTGGATGACGCCTCTCAGGAGGGTCCTGCTAGCTTCCTGTCTTCAAGCATAGCTGGAGGGAATTCCGGACGAAAAGACAGTTCAACAGAAGTCAAGTAAGTTAAACTGCCTGTTTGTACTGAACGCCCTCCAGCCAACTGCTTATCTTACCTCCTGTTAAACTGTTTGCTTCAAGCTGCTTGCTTCTGCAAAGCCCCCTGCAGTTACTGAGGGAAATGCCCCGGGAGATGGTTTCTGCCTTTCTGGACATGTAGGTCCCTGAACGCTTGGGTGTGGTCCCAGCCAGCTGGAGTAAACACTTTCAATTGCCTATAAACTGTGTCTGAGTGGTTATCTTTGGTGGGCTTCCCATAACACTACCTTCAGTTTGTGGCTATGATAAAACATCCAGTGAAAGAAATTTATGGAAGAGAAGGGGTTTGTGTGGCTTACACTTCCTGGTCACACACAGTCTCTCATTGTGGGAAGTAAGGACAGGAGCTTAAGCAGGAAGTTTGAAACAGAAACCATGGAGGAACACTGCTCAGTGCTTGCTTGTTCTCGGGTTCAGGCTGAGCTAGCTGTCTAATACAGCCCAGAACCCTGTGTTTGTGGATGGTGAGGCTGGGCCCTGCTGCATCAATTAACCACCAAGAAAATCTCCCCGAAATACACCCACAGGCTAGTGCTCTGTAGGTAATTTCTCAGTCTAGCGGCTTTCCTCACAGATGATTCTAAGCTGGGTCAAGTTGACCAAGCAAATCAAGAAAAGCAACCTACAAAATAGGTAAAACATATTCCTAGTAAGAGTTGATATCTAAAACAGGCGAATAGAATAAGGACTTGAATCAGCAACTTGAGTAAATCAGCCAGTGGCAAATCAAAATACCAGTGGCTTATCACCTTACACCTGCTGTGTGACTGTGATAGGAAAAAAAAAATCAGCAAAATACATGTGTTGTAGAGTCATACGGGAATTGGAACCTTTGATAGGAATGCAAACTAGTTAAGGTTCTATGGAAAGCAGTATGGGGGGACCCTCAAAAATGAATTCCAATTCTGAGCATTGACATATAAAAAATGAGAACAATCTTTAAGAATATCTATACACAAGGAAATAAGGGACAAAGAGTGGAGCAGAGACTGAAGGAAAGGCCAACCCGAGGCTGCCCCACCTGGGATCCATCCCAAATACAGTCACCAAACCTGGACCCTATTGCTGATGCCAAGAAGTGCTTGCTGACAGGAGCCTGATACAGCTGTCTCCTGAGAGGCTCTGCCAGATCCTGACCAATACAGATGCGGATGCTTGCAGCCAAGTATCAGACTGAGCACAGGGACTCCAATGGAGGAGTTAGGGGAAGGACTGAAGGAGCTGAAGGAGTTTGCAACCCCCATAGGAAGAACAATATCAACCAACCAGACCCCCTCCCCAGAACTCCAAGAGTTAGTAAGCCATCAACCAAAGAGTACACACGGAGGGGACCCATGGCTTCAGCCACATATGTAGCAGAGGACGGCCTTGTCAGGCATCAGTGGGAGGGGAGGCCCTTAGTCCTGTGAAGGCTCTATGCCCCAGTATAAGGGAATGCCAGGGAGGGGAGGCAGGTGTAGGTGGGTGGCTGGGTGGGAAAATTGCCTCACAGAAGCAGGAGGAGGGGGAATGGATTAGAGGGGCTCTGGGGGAAACTGGGAAGGGGGATAACATTTGAAATGTAAATAAAATAACCAATAAGAAATTTTTAAAAGACATATCTATACACTAAAGATTATCATACTATTTACACTAATACTCAAGGTTTGTAAACAATACAAATGTCCACTGACAGATGATACATTAATGTTGGATTCAGATATATAAATAATATTTATTCTGCCTTAAATAAAGAAGGAAATCATACCATACAGGCAGTGTGGATGATGAACCCAAACGACATTATACCAAGTGAAATAAGCCACTGAAAGGGGTTAAATTCTGTGTGTATTGGACAAGTTATCTGAACTAATTTGTGAAAGGAAAGAACACAATGGTATTTTTGTGAGCTGGGAGAGACAGAAAAAGTTAATAAATGAACATAAAATTTCAATTATGATCGATTGGTTAATTCTAAAAATCTGTTGCAAACCACTCACTATAAATAACACTAATAGGCTATATCTTTAAAATGTGTTAAGGAGGTTTGTGTCATTTTAACTGTTTGTTAACAGTAAAATTTGAATTGATATCCAGCCATTAAACAGTAAAATCCACAATATTATATATACAGTTAAAATTTGTACATATATAATCAAGATAAAAAGGTCTGTAGAAATCTCTGAAACCATAAGACAAAATAAATCTTTCTTCCTTCGAGGTAATTTTATTATTTGGTCAGAGCTGGAAGTCTAACAGTAGAGGAAAAAATGGACTACTTTTTATAGAAGAAAGTAAAAGAAATGTTGGATAACCAAAGCTATGCCAGGCACCATTAATATCTTATTTCAAGCTTCATCCTTTAAAAAAAAAAAAAAGAACTGGCCGGGTGTGGTGGCACACGCCTTTAATCCCAGCACTCTATTTGCCCCTGGTGGTGGTGGCGGTGTCGAAGGCCTTAATTCCCAGCACTTGGGAGGCAGAGGCTGGTGGATTTCTGAGTTCGAGGCCAGCCTGGTATACAAAGTGAGTTCCAGCTATACAGAGAAACCCTGTCTCGAAAAACAAAAACAAAACAAAACAAAACAAAACAAAACAAAAAAGAACTGGTTTGGGGTAGGGGATATATCACAGTGATAGAGTACTTGCCAAGGGAATAACACCCCCTATAAGCAAAGAAAAACAATTAGCATAAAAGTTGAAGCAATTATGTTACTTTGTGTTTTTTAAAAAAGGTAAAGCTGCTCTTCTGCCACCCCTCTTCCACCTCCATCAGACCCCTGAACCATATAGGTAAGCTTCCCTTCCCCCAACCACTCTCCCTGCTCTCTGAGCCCTCTGGGCCAAGCCAAGCTGCTCTGAGCAGCCTGGTAGCCCAGAGAACCTCCACTCTCCTGCTACCTCTTTGCCACCTTCATTGGACCTGAAGCTCTTGAACCATATAGACCTGAAGGTCTGGAACCAAACAGCCGACAAATAGCCAATAGAGGCCTGCCACATCTGGATTATCGAAGTTCATCCCCCACACCCAATACCTATTACAACAAAAACATTCAGGGACCAAAACCATCCAGATTGCTAAAGGCTCTCAAGAGAGCATAATCAACAAAAGTCAGGGCAGGGCACTATGACACCTCCTAAACACTGCTACTCCACTACAGCAAGCCCTAGATATCTTAAAACAACAAAAACACAAGAAACTGACCTTAAATCCAATCTTATAGAGATGCTAGAGGCTGTTTGTTTGTTTGTTTGTTTGGAGACAGGGTTTCTCTGTATAGAGATGGATATCCTGGAACTCACTCTGTAGACCAGGCTGGCCTAGAACTCAGAAATTCACCTGCCTCTACCTCCCAAGTGCTGGGAATTAAAGGCCTGCGCCACCACCACCACCACCACCGCCTGCCTGGGGCAGATAGAGACCTTTAAAGAGGAAATGAATAAATCCCTTAAAGAAATACCCGCCGGCCTGGCGGAGGCTAAGCGCAGTTACCCTCCAGACCTCTGATCACTTCGCTGCAAGGAACTTGTGGGTTGTGACCTACAGCCTGCGCACTGCCCTGGCCTTCTCACAGGATCTGCTTTGCTGTAGGCGGGCGCGTAAATTCACAAACATGAGTGGATAACAACAGAGGAAGGGATTGGAACGGTGGGAATCAGCGATTTTGCACAGGAAGCTTTGGAAGATGTTGTTTACTGTAGTCTGCCTGAAGTTGGGACAAAATTGAAAAAAAAAAAAAAAAACAAGAGGAGTTTGGCGTTTTGGAGAGCATGAAGGCTGCCAGTGAACTCTCCTCTCCTCTGTCAGGAGAGGTAACTGAAGTCAGTGAAGCACTTGCCGAAAACTCAGGGCTCCTTAACAAATCCTGTTAAGAAGACAGTTGGCTGATCAAGATGACACTGAGCGCCTTTGTTAATCCCAGCACTTGGGAGGCAGAGGCAGGCGAATTTCTGAGTTCGAGGCCAGCCTGGTCTACAAAGTGAGTTCCAGGACAGCCAGGGCTACACAGAGAAACCCTGTCTCAAAAAACAAAAACAAAAACAAACAAGATGACACTGAGTGACCCTTCAGAGCTGGATAAATTCTCATATGAAGAAGCATATGAGAAATACGTGAAGTCCACTGCGGGGTGACCATGCATGGCACCCCTCCACTTCCAGATAAAACTGGGTGTGTCCTGCTCCAGCATGCTTGTCTTAGACTAGTGGAGAATAGTGGGATTTAAATAACTTTTAGCTTTTTCTAAGCCGGCGCTCTGTCAGGATGAAGCCATGTTAAGCTCGAGCGCCAAGATCGTGAAGCCCAATGGCGAGAAGCCGGACGAGTTCGAGTCTGGCATCTCTCAGGGACTGCTCAAGCTGGAGATGAACTCCGATCTCAAGGCGCAGCTGCGGGAACTCAACATCACAGCAGCCAAGGAAATTGAAGTTGGTGGTGGTCGGAAAGCTATCATAATTTTTGTACCAGTTCCTCAGCTTAAATCTTTCCAGAAAATCCAAGTTCGGCTAGTTCGTGAATTGGAGAAAAAGTTCAGTGGGAAGCACGTAGTCTTCATTGCTCAGAGGAGGATTCTGCCCAAGCTAACCCAGAAAAGCCATACGAAAAATAAGCAAAAGCCCAATATTGGATGGATGGATCGATCGATCCATCGATAGATCCTGTATTTAAAAAATACCAGGATATAGTCTTTTTAAAAATAAAGAAAATATTCTTCAAGAAAGTGAGAGCCCATGGGCTCCAAAGCATAGGTTGATGGGTTACATTTAAGCTAGAGAATGAAGGGTTTTTTTTAAGCTAAAAAGTTTTCAAGAGAATAGGACACATGGAAGTGAAATATTGTGATGGTATGAAGTGAAAACAGGAGAAAAAAAATCAGCATTTTCTTCTTGTTACCTATATGCTTATAGTATAATAAGAGGTGGTGTTTTCTGCTTGGAGTAAAGTAAATCGTGAAAAGGGGCTAGAAAGTTGAAGTAGGAGTGAGACTAACTGACAGGATCGGGGTATAAGGCAAGGTTGGAAGTGAGAGAAGTACAGGGTAGCTAATAGTAGAAAGGATCAGAAGAGAGAAGCCATACTGTGTCCTGGCCTCATGGGAGTAGAAAAACCTCTAAACATTGCTCATTTAAAATGGTTGGTTTCTTGATAGATGTTAGATACCTGACCAAAGTTGGTGCCCAATGAACATGAAGTGACTCTGTCATATTTAAGCTTTTGTGATTATAAAACTATATCTGAAGATCACAGGAAGTAAAAGTTCCAGGGTTCCCAGCATTGGACAAAACACAGAGAAAGCCTTATTTTACAGTGCATATTTACAACGCATGTTGTGTCCAAAGAACATCCAGCAAATCCCTAAGGATTTGAGGATGTCGTTCTGTGATGAAGTACTTGCTTAACATGTGAAAGGCTCTGGGTTTGATCAGAAGGCCTGCAGAGATATAGAGACAGAGAGGCGTGTAGATGGGGGACAAGAATTATCACAGGAAGTGAGTATGCCTAGTCTACGAAAAGACTCTTACTGAGGGATATGCCAGTTATTGTGACACACTTGAAGGGCTATTCCTATTCTATGTGGTAGAAATAAGATTGCTGCATAAAAGCTAGAAGGTTGCAGGTTTTTTAGCAGTCATGAAATGTGAACTTGCCTCATTTTTCTTAGTAAACATAAAATAAACAGCTACCTTCTAGGGGTATTAGAAAGGCTACCCTCTAAGACTAACCTTCCCCAAGTTAAAGAAAAGATGGAAAAGTTGTTAAGGGCCACAGACCATTGAGTGGATTTGTAGACATTTATGAAAGACTCTATCCTCCCTAAACATATAGCTTGGTTGGCCTATAAGGCCCTCTCCCTGATGCGTGCTATTGGGGAAGAGTTAGTCATAGACTCTAAAAATAGAAGAAAGCTCGAAGAATACTTCAAAACGATCACATTCAAAACCTAAAGGGAGGGAGGTAGCAAGTAAAACCAAATAATCTTCCAGGAAACAAATTTTACTTCTAGAAGTGCCAAGAGGTCTCTGCAAAGAATCTTTCCAGTGACTGCCTTAGACTAATACTTGGTACTGTTTCAACTATGTGAAAAGAGTACAGATTTGGACTCTTTAAAAGGCTGTTTCCTGCTGCAGATGAAGGCAGTGGCTCTGAGAAAGGAAATTTGAAAGAGCTTTACCTTTATAAGACTGCTCAGGGGGTAGGGAGTAGGGTAAAAGGAAGCTTAGAGCAGCTGTTGAGGCCTGAAGCTCTGTGGCCAGGGTTCTAGCTTGTGCTAAGAAAAACTAATGAGATGACTTGGAGCTTACAAAGGGAGAATGTGCTCATATATATTTAAATGAGCAGTTAACCATAAGCCGAAACAGACTGGCATATCCAAAGCAGGGACAGTGGCCTTGAGAGCAGCTTGCAGAAGAAAAGAGAGTAAGTGACTGTAGTGTAGAAAGTTATTTCAAGGGAGTTAGGAGGAACCAAATGTTAATGGATGTTTGTCATTTATAGTATATGGCCTTGATATTCAAGGTGTTGTCCTTAGATCCAGAGGCACAACATTAGCTGAAAGTTTGTTAGAAAGGCAGGATCTCCGGCTCCTTCCCAGACCTGCTGAACAATCGTCTGCCTTTTTATAAACAATGGGTGTGGTTTACATGCACAGTACTGTTTGAGAAGTACTGTTACATGGAGTTTCTTAGTTAACTCATTTGAAAATGCAGACCACTATGTGGTTTCCTTCATAATGTGAAGATGAAATGAGAGAGAATTATTATTTAAGCTGCCTACTAGCACAATATCTGACACACAGTAGGTGCTCACTGTATGGTGGGTATTATTAGTAAAAATCACCAGTTTTAAAGCAAAATTAGAATTAGAAAAGAAGTAAGCTATGGTCCTCTTTAGCCTGTCAGAATCCTTGTCTTTCCGGGGAGCTTTGGGAACTCTGTCTACCTCTTTGACCACAATGCTAAAACATTTCTTGTTCCATTGGATTTTCTTCTGATTCTAGTGGAATCACCAAGACTTCCTACTTTTCATTGCAAGTGGCCCATGCTTCTAGTATATTGGAGCTTTGAAGAAACATTCTTCTGTGGGCTGGCCTGGAAATATAATTCCATTTACCACATTTTTTTTTCTTCTATGGAAAAAATGCATGTCACCTTCAAATAATTGACTTCAGAATGATCTTGGAGAACTTAGCCTGCCTATAGGGTAGAGGCTGCCTGTATGTTCATGGATTAAAAAACAAACCTAGAATTTCAGAGATGCAAGTCAGAAATAGTATAAGGGCTAAAGAAACCCTTCCATTGGAAGGTGCTTGCGAAGCAAGCATGAGGGTCTGTATTTGATATCCGTAAAAATAGCAGATGTAGCATCTGGTGCTTTGGGGCCAGACAGCCTAGCCTAATCCAAGAGCCTGAGGCCTCAGTGAATGATCCTGTCTCAAAAATGAAGGTGGGTTTTTACTGTACTCTCACCCTTCATCCCTCTCCTGATTTTTTTCTGATCATCCCTGTTCCCATCCCTACTCACCCCTAGTCCATCAGCAAAATCTATTCTATTTCCCCTTCCCAGGGAGACCCATACATTCCCTACTTGAGTCCTCCTTGTTACTTAGTCTCTCTGGTCTGGGATTGTAGCATGATTATCATTTACTTTACAGCTAATGTCCACTTAAAACTGAATAATAACATGTTTGTCTTTCTGGGTTACCTCACTCAGGATGATTTTTTTTGTCTAGTTCTATCCCCTTGCCTGCAAATTTCAGGATATCCATTGTTTGTAATAGCTGAATAGTACTCCATTATGTGAATGTAGCACATTTTCTTTATCTATTCTTCCATTGAGGGACATCTGGGTTGTTTCCAGGTTGTGGCTATTACAAATAAAGCTGCTATGAACATAGCTGAGCAAGTGTTCTCGTGGTAGGATAGAGTGCCCTTTGGGTATATGCCCAGGAGTGGCATAGCTGCGTCTTGAGGTAGATTGATTCCCAATTTTAAGCGATAATCACGGAGCCTGGAGGGGTCAGAAGTAGATCCTCTGCATATATGTTGTGGCTGTATAGCTTGGT
Source organism: Mus minutoides (assembly GCA_902729485.2). Taxonomy (NCBI): domain Eukaryota; kingdom Metazoa; phylum Chordata; class Mammalia; order Rodentia; family Muridae; genus Mus; species Mus minutoides. The sequence goes on along the minus strand of LR755144.1, from coordinate 669,943 downwards.
GTACTTGTAGGACTCCTACCAGGAAGTGGGAATTGTCTCTGTCTCTTTCACCTGCTCTTAGGACCTCTTTCCTCCTACTGGGTTGCCTTGTTCAGCCTTGATATGAAGGTTTGTGCCTAGCCTTATTGTAACTTGTTGAGCATGTTCAGATGATATCCCTGCAAGGCCTACTCTTTTCTCAAGGGAAACAGAGGAGTGGTGGGGGAGGGGAAACTGCGGTTGATGGCTCCTGAGGAACAATGCCTGAGGTTGACTTTTGGCTTCCACATGAATGCTCACACAGAGATGTACCCAGACTCACTCAAACAGGCACACACATGTGTACACACATACTACTAAAAGAAGTGGTAAATTGTGCAAACTGATCAATCTGAGCTCATAGTATCAAGATTCAGAGAGTTAATGTGAAGGGAGCTATATCTCAAGTTGGATATTTTTTAAAACAGCAACAGTGACAAACAGCATTTTCTACTATATTGGGTAAGTACTACTGCTTTACAAACAGTACTAGGGGCTTTGTAAGCTCATTCTCCAAAGTAGTTACCCATTTCTTGCCACACAAGTAGCAGCATGTATGAGCAGCTGCCTATTTACCTCCATACTCTAGCATCCAGCCTTCAGGTTAACTCATCTGCCTTCTGCCCTTAACCTGTCACGTTATGGCACCAGGAAAAACCAGTGTAGGTTTTCCATACAAAGGAAGAAGACTGCTATATTGGGTAAAATGAGCTGGCCAATAAAAAGGTGGTCCCAGGATGAAGAGAAATGGAAATCCTGGAATGAAAGGCCATGAAAAAGCAAAGGAATTCAGAATCTTCCCACTGAAATTGTTAGTAATAAAATGAATTGTATCTGAAAGAGCTCTGGGTTAATGTGGCAGCAAGCTAGCAGTATCTGATGGCCACTATGTATGAATGCCCATTAAAAAAGCCATGAAGTTGTAGAAAGACACTAAAATTTGTACTAGCTTAGGAAACATGGGTAAAGTAACCTACTGAGGATTTCTACCAGATGTTGTATGATTGACGAACATAGCTCTGGCCTACTTAGATTCTACTGTCTGATCAGAACATCAAGGGTACTCAAGAAAAATGAAGAACATTTTTGATTTACTTCTATCAATCTGCTTTCTTCAGCTTTGCAAAACAGAAATTGTGCTGATGAGAAAACTTGAGTCATGTCTTTGCAGAAAATATTTTTGAAGGCAACCAGAGTTCTGATCTACTTCTTTTATCATCAACTATTTTCTATATGCATTTTTAGAAACTATTTGAGCATTCCACAGGGCTGGTGTCAGTTGCATGGGGCAGAAGTTGTTATCAGGAAAAGCTCTAAATATAAGCGCACTTGAAGGCGTCGTATCTGAAATAACATAACATGACAAACTGCAGAGTCATACAACCCAGAAGATCAAAGAAAATTTTATCTCAATCCAGGAGAACCTAAAAAATGACCATAGTGTTAACTGTCACCATTTAGTGTATAATTGTCATACTCTAGACACCAAATTAAATACTAAATTACACATGATCTTATTTATTTCTCATATAAAATAAACATCACAAAATTTGTTTTAAATGTTCAGGTATAATGATATCTACCCTTTATTGAACACTTACTATGCTCTGGGCACCATGTTTCATATACCTACTAGCTCCTTAGATGAATGAGAAATCCAAGAATAATGATAAACATCTGTAATCCTAGATACTTGGAGATAGGAAAAGGGGGACTTCAAGTTCAAGACCAGTTAGGACAACTTAGTGAGGATCTGTCTCAAAACACAGAAGGCTGTCAATAATTAACAAATGGAACTACATGGAATTTAAAAGTTTCTGTACACCAAAGAAACTACTGGCACAGTGGACAGCTTACAGAACAGAAGAAAAATCTTTGCAAGATATACCTCACAAGCTGGGCGTGGTGGCGCATGCCTTTAATCCCAGCACTCGGGAGGCAGAGGCAGGCGGATTTCTGATGTCGAGGCCAGCCTGGTCTACAAAGTGAGTTCCAGGACAGCCAGGGCTATACAGAGAAACCCTGTCTTGAAAAACCAAAAAAAAAAAAAAAAAAAAAAGATATACCTCAGGTTAATATCCATAATATATTAAAAACTGCAAAAATTCACACATGCATACACACTCAAACACACAATACATGCCAATGAGCACATGGGCTTAATAAATGGATAGTTTTTTTTTTCCAAAGAACAAACACACATAAATGGACAATAAAGGTTATTTTTGTTGTGTTTTGTTTTGGTTTGTTTTGGTTTTTGGTTTTTTGAGACAGGGTTTCTCTGTATAGCTCTAGCTGTCCTGGAACTCGCTCTGTAGACCGGGCTGGCCTCGAACTCAGAAATCTGCCCGCCTCTGCCTCCCGAGTGCTGGGATTAAAGGCATGTGCCACCATGCCTGGCCAATAAGTATTTTTTAAATGTGTTCAAAACCTTAGACATCAGGGAAATGCTAATTAAAACTACTTTCAAATTCCATTTCACCCAGTCAGATTGGCTATTATCAAGAAAATAAATAAAATCAGGTGCTGGTGAGGATGAAGACAAGGAAGAACCTAATATTAGGACAGCCCAGTACAGTCGCTATCAAAATCAGTGCTCATAGTACCCAAGGGACTGGCACACAGATACTTGCACATCCATACTTATTGCTGCATTGTCTGCAATAGAAAGGAAATAGAACCAACATAGATATCCATCAACAGAAGGATGAATCATGACAACATGCTATATATACATAATGGTATTTTATTCTGCTGTAAATAAAAATTAAATCATCAAATTTTCATGGGAATGAGAGGATCTGGAAAGTATTTTAGGCAAGATGATCTATACATACAGAGAAATCACATATGGGTATCCTAGTTTATAGTGTTTATATGTATGTAATAAGGTGAGAATGAATGAATGTGAGTATAGACTGTGAAAGTAGAAAGGAGACCATGAGAAAGGAAAAAGGGGTGTTGAGGAAGCAGGGAGGGAAAGGACAACAGGATACAAGGGACTCAAAGGTGCAAAGCAAGTAGTGGAGGGCTCACAGTGGACGGGAACTGGAAAACCCTGAAGAATATTGACAAAAAAGTTGTGCTTGAAAATGTATTAATTCGGGGACTGGAGAGGTTGGCTCAAGGGTTAAGAGCACTGACTGGTCTTCCAGAGGTCCTGAGTTCAATTCCCAGCAACCACATGGTGGCTCACAACCATCTGTAATGGGATCCAATGTCCTCTTCTAGTGTGTCTGAAAACAGCTACGTGTACTAATATGTATAAAAATTAAAAAAATAAAAATAAAAATAAAAAAAGACAGCATGATCTACAGATCGAGCTCCAGGAAAGCCTGGGCTACAGAGAAACCCTGTCAAAAAAAAAAAAAAAAAAAAAAAAAAAAAAAAAAAAAAAAAAAAAAAAAAAAAAAAAAAAAAAAAAAAAAAAAAAAAAAAAAAAAAAAAAAAAAAAAAAAAAAACAAAAAAAGAAGTAACAAATTTAAAAAGAAAAAAAAGAAAATGTATTAATTAGCCAGATGGTAGTGGCACACACCTTTAATCCCAGTACCCAGGAGGCAGAGACAGTCATATCTCTGAGTTCGAGGCCAGCTTGGTGAATAGAATGAGTTCCAGGACAGCCAGGGCTACACAGAGAAACCCTGTTTCAGAAAAAAGAAGAAAGAGGAGGAGGAGGGGAAAAGAAACGATGAAAGAGAGAAAGAAAAGACAGAAGGAATAAAGGAAGGAAGGAAAAGGAGAAGTGCCATAATTAAGCATAATACTGTATGTAACATACTAATTAAAATCATAAAAAGAAAACTCAGCGAGCTGGAGAATGCAGTGCAGGTAGTCGGTACTTGCAGCTGGTTTTGAGCACCAGGTTGGGTGTGGAGCTCAGGTGGTACAGTGCTTGCTCACAGGACATGAAGTTCTGAGGTCAGTGCCCAGCACCACATAAAAGCAGATATGATGAAGCACAGAGACAGGAGTTCAAGATCATCTCTAGCTAGTTAGTGAATTGGAGGTGAAAGGAATGAGAGAAAAAGAAAAATAGATTCAAAACTACCTTAATCTTCCCAACTGATAATTCGATGTTCCATTCAATTTGCCTCTTACAGAAAGCCTTCCTTGAATCTTCCCATGTAGACTAGGTATGCCTACTTCATGTTCCTTCTACCAATACTTGTGCATCTTTCTTTCACTATCTTTATTAAATATGTGTTGTGAATAGTTCAAGAAAAGAGACTTTGTTCTCACCCAGAAAACACACACACACACCTCAACACTAAAAGCTCCATTATGTGTGTGTGCGTGTATGTGTATGCACTAACATTTAACCTCTGCAAAAACAGTTCTATAGAGACCAGGATAGNGTGTACTGATTCCTCTCTGACAGACTCAGAATTATGAGCTCTGAACACACAGGGACATGGATGTTGTAACTATCCAAGTCTGCTTTCTTCAAGCAGGTGCCTCTGATGTCCTACACTTGCAGTCTTTATCATGAAAAGGATGTGAACACTTCCAGGTACCCACCCTGTACTTACTTAATAAAAGCCAGAAGCCTCAGGTATTAGAGTTAAGGATCAGGGGTGACCGTGACCGGAGTGTACTACCATCCTAGTGGAGCCTCAGCAAGGGAGCTTTGTCATCAAAGGATTTGCTTCTGCACAATGTCTACAGAACAGAGAAAGAGCTAAAATCAGAGGCACTGGAATGTCAACAATAGCTGCCTGTGGTGGGAGTCTGTGTTCTCCGCACTATTAAGTTTGTGTCATGAAAATGCACAGATAGAAGGGGAAAGCTGAGAGAAAACTTGCTCTTGGATGGCAAAGTCGTGGGTGAGCTGTGAGGATTCATCATCCCATCCTACACCATCAGTTTACTAAAATCATCTTGTATTGCCTTTCCAATAAAACATTTATATGAGCAAACCATGATAACTCGGGCAATTGAGAAAACAAAAGAAAAAAAAAAAGCAACTCTCTCTTTTCATCCCTTTTCTCTGACACCCAATATCTCCTCCAAAGGTGAGCACTGTCAACACTTCAGTTGGAAGCCTTCTACAGATGAGCTATGTTAACCTAAGGAACAGAAAAGCATGTGTGAATTTGGTGTGGAGCAAACCTTTACTTGAGATAGAAGGTTGAAAAACCACTAACTTTAGAGTAAAATGAAGAAATATTTAAAGATTTAAGTTGCTGGCTATAAGAGGCTGGGACTTCTCTGAAATCTGTGGTCCTGCAAAGAGAAAAGGGAAGGGGGAGGAGAAGTCAGGGGTATTAAAAAGTCGAAATTCTTGAAGACAAGGACTTGATGCCACTATTACACTCTGATTCTTATAACTACTTTCACTTTCATGATTTTTTTTTTGAGACAGGATTCTGTCTCAAAGACAGGATACATTCCTGACTGTTCTAGAGTGCTTGAGCTCCCCCTCTCCCTCCCTCCCTCCCTCCCCCTCCCCCCTCTCTCTCCCTTCCTCCCCCTCTCTCTCTGGCTTATGGATCAGATGTAGGCTCTCAGCTACTGCTCTAGTGCCATGCCTGCCTGCCTGCCTGATGCCCTACTCACTGCCATGATGCTCATGGATCCTAATCCTTTGAAACTATGAGCAATCCCCTTCAAAGTAGTAGAAAAGTAGCTAAAACAACATCCTAGGACTACCTACACAGGGTTGACACCACCCACAATAGACTGGGTTCTCCCACACCAATTATTAATCAACAAGTATCCCACAAGCTTGCCTTATGGGGCATTTTATCAATTGAGTTCCCTCCTTTCAGATGACTATAGTTTGTGTCAACTAACAGCAACAACAACAACAACAACAACAAAAACCCTCACTAACAGAGACTCCTATTTTCCTGTAGTTCACACTAGAGGCATGTACAACTGTGCTAGGCTTTTTGTGGGTTCTGGGGATCTGAACTTTGGTAGTCAGACTTGTATGAACAGTGTTTTCCCAACTCCTGACCCTTCTGTCCCTTTAAAATAGTGTCTTCTGTCCACTATTTTTTATTTAATTTTGGCAATTTAGTACACATTTGAAATGTTCTGTTATGCTTGTGTTTGTCTGTGGGCCACCTATGTGCACATGTATCCTCTGAGGCCAGGCAAGGGCATTGGATCTCCTGGGACTGGAATTACAGCAGGCTGTTCACAGCCTTGCGAGTGCTAGGAATCAAAGCCCTGTTTTCTGGAAATACAGCATCCCATCACTCATTTCTCTGTGAAAGTAGGTCCTTTCCTTTTAACACTGGTATATTTATCATACCTTTTAATTTTGATGTAAAAAAAGTAAAATTCTGAGAGCTTTCAGAATGGGTGGACACTAAGATCATTCGGCTTATGCTTCTATCCTGGATTATGCTTATAGCATTCTATTTGAGATTTATCTATTTTTTATTTGATGGTCCCCAAGGACAACCTTAACATTTTCCACAGTTACCCATCTCCATATTTCATTTCTCCTTAGTCTATCAATCAACAAACTTCTCCTCGAGCATTTGCCAGACCAAAGCACCATGTTGAAAATATGCGTGGAAACAAAGTAAATGTCCAATAATGGATGAATGAATAGCCAAACTGTAGAGCAGGCGATATAGTCCAGTTGGTACAGTGCTTAACCAGCATGCATTAAACCCTGGTTCTAGCTCAACATCCCATAAGTCAGATGTGGTGGCATATTCCCGTAATACCAGCAGTCAAGAGGTAGAGACAAGATGATCATAAGTCCCAGAATCAGCTTCCCAGTGGGTTCAAAAGTTCCAGCTTCGAACTCCTAAGTCCCTGTCTCAAAAAATAACGTGCGGCCGGGCATGGTGGTGCACACCTCTAATCCCAGCACTCGGGAGGCAGAAGCAGGCAGATTTCTGAGTTCGAGGCCAGCCTGATCTACAGAGTGAGTTCCCGGACAGCCATGGCTATACAGAGAAACCCTGTCTCGAAAAAAAAAAAAAAACCCAAAAACAAAATAACATGCATGTGGATTCATGTGTGAGTGCTTGCTTGTGTGTGTGTGTGTGTGTGTGTGTGTGTGTGTGTGTGTGTGTGTGTGTGTATTTATATGTGCATTTGTATGTGTATGCACATGTTTTTGTGTTCACATACACCATAGAGAACACATGTTGGTTAGAGGACAACTTGTAGAAGTGGTTCACTCCTACCACGTGAGGCCTGGCTCTCAAACTCAGGAATCCAGGATTGATGACAACCATCTTTACCTACTGATCTACTTTCTCAGCCTCAAAGCTTATCTGAGCTATTAGTATTAATATTGTACAGGGGTAGGATGTATTTAGATGAAAAAAATACTAAATCTTCACTTTCTTCAGTCTCCAACTAAAAATGATATGTTTCCCTTCCAAAGGCAAAGAACAGACCATAGTATTACTACCACCAGAGGCTATGGTTTCTCATGCATAGAAGTCAAAAATATTTGCATATCCATTGTACATCATGTGTGTGTGGCGTTTGTGTGTATGTGTATTATCATCCGTGTGTGTGTGTGTCTGTGTGTGTGTGTCTGTGTGTGTGTGTGTGTGTGTGTGAGCGTGTGTGTGTGTGTGCGTGTGTCTGTGTGTGTGTGTGTGTGTGTGTGTGTGTGTGTGTGTGTGTGTGTGTGTGTGTGTGTGTGTGTGTGTGTGTGCGCGTGTCTGTGTGTGTGTGTGTGTGTGTGTGTGTGTGTGTGTGCGCATGTATGCGTGTGTGTGTGTGTGTGCGCGCATGTATGCATGTGTGTGTGTGCGTGTGTGCGTGTGTGTAGAGGCCAGAAGTTGTTTTGTAGATCATCACGTACTACCTTACCTCTGGTAGCATGGTTCCCTCACTGAACACTTGGTTAGAATGGCTGACCAGAAAGCTCTGGTGACCCACCCTCACTACCCTCCCTTCCATCTGGATGCTTATCTCCAGACTCCACCCACCTCCTGTCTAAGATGAGAGAGTCTTGTGGTAGCATGCCAGGTTTTATTTCTGTTTTTGTTTGTTTGTTTGTTTGTTTCTCTTTTTTTTTTAACATGGGTGCTGCCGTTGGAGAACTGAACCCAGGCCCTCATACATCAGGCGCATTACTGACTGATGCAGCTCTCCTGCCCTAGAAATAATTCACAGTTTTATGTCACATTACTGCTCTTTTGAGTATCTTTAAATATATTCCCATCCATTATTCTGAAGTTATCACAGTTATCAAAGCTGCATCTAGAATCTTGTTTTTTATATTAAACAGGCACTTCTATAATTTTCTACTTTGTACATTTTAAAGTCTGTACTTCAGTATAATTGATTTCCTTTGTAATCCTCTGTGTTTTATCTAAGAATACCATTTTGACAAGGTGTTCCTAAGCTTCCCTATCCTGTCATAATGATGTGTGGCACAAAATAGGAAAAAAAAATGTTATGAGCAGCCTGATCTAGATTTTGTACCATTACCAGCTTTACACATCTGTGACACAAAGGTGTGTGAGTTTTAATGAATCTGATTTCTCGCTGTGAGGAGAAGCTAACAAAATTAAGTATTGATGATATGAAATGAACTTGTCTACAACTCCCTTGGAAATATTGATTTGAACCTAACTAGACTATATGTGCTTAAAGGGGAGCTACTTACAGTCCAGGCGTGCTGTACCTTCTCTTTCTAGCTCAGTTTTCTGATATATTAAATGGGAGTGATGGTAGCATCAAACTCAGAAGGTTGTTGGGATAATTAATTTGGATGATGCTATCTATATAAAGCACTTAGCTTAATACCTGGCTCAAGATGGTCCTTCGAAATTCCAGCTATAATAATATTATACTAAGGTCATCAATTTCCTTCTTGGTGCCCCACAGTATAAATAAAGCCTTTCAATATATTAGGCAGTAAATCACTGGATGCATATATGCTTCTCTACAATCTTCTTAAAACAGATGTGGTAACTCTGTAAATATTTGACAAGCCTTCATTTTAAAAGTCACCTAATGGATAAGAATATAAGCTCTAAAGTTAGAAGCCGGGTGGTGGTGGTTCACAACTTTAATCCCAGCACTTGGGAGGCAGAGGCAGGCAGATTACTGAGTTCAAGGCCAGCCTGGTCTACAAAGTGAGTTCCAGGACAGCCAGGGCTATACAGAGAAACCCTGTCTCGAAAACAAAAACAAAAACAAAAACAAAAACAAAAACAAAAACAAAAACAAAAAAAGAAAGAAAATTGTTTAAGTTCAAACCCCAACTCTATCAGGGATTCTTTGTGTAACCTGAGAGCATCTTTAATTTATCCAAGTTTGCATCATCACCTAAAACATACCTATTTCATAGTACTACTGTGAGAAAGTAAATAATAGTGTATGCACATACATATATGATGTGTGCATTTGTGCTCATAGTTAGGATTCAATAAATGATATTTATCCTTTTCTTAATGATTATCTAAAGCAAGGTAGATTTGTGAGACAGATAGATTTGTGGTTCACTGATATTAGCCAGGGTCTTTTATATAGTCCAAAGTCACTTTGAGTGTGGGATTGCAGATGTAAGCCACCACACTGGGCTCAGGACAAATTTTTCTTTAATCCTTTTTTTACACTGGGCCCCCTAAGAAGTGGGCTCTAAATCTTTTTCCAAATCTCGATTTCTATCTCTCATATTTTATCCTCCAGTAACACAAAACTCTTTTCAAATTCACACAGGATCCTAACATACTATTCTCATGCATAGGCCTCACTTCACTGGTCCCTGGGTTTTAAGGATTCTACTTATACATTTTGTGTTTTATGATGGTGTAAAAGTCAATATGTATTCGGTAGAAACTCTACTTCAAATTTAGGATTCACATGATGGGCAGCTCCTAGTAAGCCATATGACTAAGAGGGACATATGGACTTTTGCAATTTCATATTTTTTTACTTATGATATTTTCAGTTCATGGTGGATTCATTAAGATGTATCCATACTAGAGACACAGCTCTGGGGGGGTACTGATTAGTTCATACTGTTGTTCCTCCTATAGGGTTGCAGACCCCTTTAGCTCCTTGGGTACTTTCTCTAGCTCCTTCATTAGGGGCCCCTGTGTTCCATCAAAAAGATGACTGTGAGCATCCACTTCTGTATTTGCCAGGATCATATGCCCCAGTATAGGGTAATGCCAGGGCCAGGAAGCGGGAGTGGATGGGTTGGGGAGCAGGTCAGGGGGATGGTATAGGGGGCTTTGGGGATAGCATTTGAAATGTAAATGAAGAAAATATCTAATAAAAATGCCTTTAAAAAGATGTATCCATACTGTAATTCAACCAAGGAGCATGTGTGGACTGTCCTTCCATCCCCAAGTAAACCCTCCTCCACCTTCTCTAGCACATACTTTTGCCTGCCCACAAATCAGTAAGTGTCTACCTCTTACCACTTGTAGTGGTAAGCTTGGGTTTTATTTTTTGTTGTTTTTTTTTTTTAATGTGCTCAGTTGGACATAGAGCTTTGTTCATGTTAGACAAGTACTCCACCATTGAACTCTATCCTCAACCCTTAACACACATGCCTGTGTACTCATACGACAGAGAGAATGACTCATGGACCTGTGATCCTCCAGCCTTAGTCTCCCAAGACCCTGGGGTTTCAGGCTCAGCATGACGTGTAGTATGTTGTTTGTCTGTATGTCTCTTTTCCCAGCTAGATTAGGGGTTCGTGGCGGGAGCTTTGGAGTGTATCTTATTTTTCTCTGAATTTCCATTAACGCTGGACCTGGTACAGAGCAAGTGTACAGTAAATGGCTGTTGAATTACTCTAAGAAGTAGATGTGTTTCTTTTTTGCCCCACCCAAAAAGCCACCATCTTTGTCTGCTAGTGTCCCAGGCTCCTGCATTCTGAATTTAAGCAAGAGCATTTGCTTGGAATCTCCACTACAGTGTATGACAGTAAAGCAAGGCTTCACAGAGGAGAGCCCAGGAGGCCCTGTCCAGTCAGCCTTCCCTCACAGAGGTATGCAGTCTGTCAACACAGGCTGGACTTGTATGCACAGAAATGGCAGCTCTCTGAACTCTATCTCTGTACTATTTAGATTTTTCTGTGTCCCAACTTTATTTGCTCTTGATCAGCCTTGATATGTTGTGCAAATCTGTCCCGAATTATTAACAATACTGTTTGAGAGCAAGGACTACACAACAGGGAAATGTCAAGGGGACAAAAATCTTGAATTTAATGGTGCAAAATGTCAAGAAGGAAATACTTCCACCAGGGCCTCATCCCAAGGTTACACAAAGATAAGAGGACTCAGGCAAACATAGAAGCAAAAGGTCTAGCTGTTCCCAAAACGCAAATAAACATTTATGGAACTAATATATTTTATTGTAAGAGTTAACATCAAATAATTATCAACAAGAAGGAAAATAATAAACACTGTAATTAAAAAACAATTCAGACGGCTATAAATCTACACAATACAGATGAAATTTTATATTCTACTACCTCCTCTGGCTTTTATCCAAGAACATTTTAAAAAGAGAAGAAGAAGGAAATTCAAGAAAATGACATAATGGGCTTTTAAGAGAAAAAAATAGAAGTTTCATAGTCTGTGGGGATGTATATATACTCTGTTATAGTGTTTTACGAAATAGCCACCATCCTCTTTCGTCCTGGGCCTCGGGATCCTCTCAGGAACTGGAGATTTGGGGTTTCTAGCCACTATAGCACAGAGTCCTGCCTTCCCCAGTTACCCATATTTTGGGCCTCATGTAACAGTCGCAAAGAGTGGGGAACAGGAATTAGTTGGCTGCACTTTGCTCCTAATTAATATCAGGGGTGGCTTGAAGGCTCTTTTTTATGTGGGTTGTGCTTTTTGAGACAATCTCACTGTTTAGTTCAACATGGCCTGAAACTAAAAAGCCTGCTTCCTCTTTGGGAGTAGCTGGGATCTCGGGTGCGCTCTGCCACGGTAGGCTAGGAAATTTCAAACGTATTTAAGTCACATTTGCCAGGGTTCAGGCAACTGGAACTTCAGCTTTCTTGAAACAGAGCAACCCTTGCCCCTGCTTGGAGTCCCAAGGGATTCTTCCACCAGGAGGCACCTGTAGTGTCCCGCCGAGCCAGCGGCGGAACCTTACACAGGAACAGAAAATAGTTCAGGTTTTGGGCAGAAGATGGCAGCAAATACTGCTCTATTTCAAATGCCCTGGGATCTTGAATGAAGCGAATGAAAGGGGCGGAGGGGGTTTATAAGTGAGTAGGAATGAATAGAAATTTATTTGAGTTTTATACCCCCAAATCCCTGAATATTGTGAACAGGTTTTAATTTGTCCAAGACTCAGAAACTGCTCAAACGCTCCGCTTTCGACACATTGTAAGTTGTGAGACACTCTAAAAAGCCTCCCTCCATAGTCACCTTGTGAGTCCCCGCAGCTCAGACAGCAGGGGCATCACCCCAGGGCACCAGGCGGGTCCCTATATGTGCCCTTTCACTATACCTCCGCCCCGGGTTTATTCTCCCAGATCCCTCCGCCGCCATTTATGGGACAGACGCATCCCTCCCCTCCTCACTCTGCGGGCGTGCGGGCGGCTGAGGAAGTCGCTCGAGGGGTCGACGGAGCCGGTTCACCTGAAGTGGCAGGGGACTTTGGGACGCGGGAAAAGGGCTTTTTGGGGTCGGGGCGCTAGGAGAGAGCAGCCAGGCTGAGTGAGGAGAAAGAGGGGCGCCGAGGTGGGGTGCAGGGGAGAGAAATCCAAGGAGGGAAATCGGAGGGGAGGGGGGTCAAGGCGCGAGCGAGCGGAGAAATGGAGGCGAGCACCGGCCAGAAACGGAGCGGCGCGGGGGACACGCGGGAAGGGGACAAGGTGAGGCAAAGTAAGGAGCGACCCGGTCCAACGTGGGAGGAAACTTCGAAAAAGACGCCCGGTGGCCCGACAAATAGCGGGAAGAGCGGGAGGCGCACGCGGCGAGGGCGGAGGGGCGAAGCCCGGGGGAGCCCACGGTGATGGCGTCGAAGGGAGCATGGGGCTGAGAGCCGGGGGCGGAGGAGCGCGACGGAGCTCGAGACGAGGGGGCGGAGGTGACAAGTGAGGACGAGCGGGGCTCGGGTCTCCAGCCTCCGCCGCCGGGGGGGACTTGGTTCTTGGGAGTTTGGAGTTGGGGCATTTCTCAGGTGCTTGTGTTTTCTGGCACTTTCTGGGGGGTGGCGCCACCGCGGCCGCCATCGCCGCGGCCCGCCACACTTTAGGTCTCTTGGTGTTTCCCAAAAAGACAAAAAAAAAAAAAAGGACAGCCGGGCTGCGTGGCGGGCGGGCGGCGGTTTAAAGGGCCGCTCTCTCGGACGGACGGCCGCCCGCCCGCTGACTCGGTGGCTCCCGGCAGGCTGGAGCGCCGGCGCTCAGGGGGACGCCCCCTCAGCGAGCGATGGCGGCGGGCCCCGGGGCGGCGACCTTTGGCCCACTCGGGAGAGCCCTCAAGACCCCGTGCGGTGAGGGGCGGGGGCGCTGCGGGAGGCTCCGGCGCGCTGTGGGGCGGGGAGACGGGCGGCCAGATAACTGCCTGCCGGCCGGGACAGCCGGGAGAGGAGCCGGCGCGAGCCAGCCAGCGAGCCAGCGTGCGTGCGTCCCTCCGTCCCTCAGTCCGCGAGGGGGACACCAGACGACAGCGGGAGGCGCGCGCGCTCTTGGACGTCCCGGCCACTCCGGCGGTGAGCGCCAAAGCCACCCAAGAGCTTGCTGAGGCGCGCGTCGCGGGCGGGGAGCCGCTTGAGGCGGGCTCCACAGGAGCGCGAGCGGCCGGCCGGCGGGCGGCGGGCGGGCGGTGTGGGGAGCGGAGGGAGGAGAAGTCCGCGCGCCAGGGGGCTCCCTCAAGCTCGGGCCAGGGAGGCGGCGGCGAGTGGCGGCGGCGGCGTGTCCTCCGCCTGCCCCTCGGGGCTCATTTACATGCTGTCACGGCCCGGCGCGGACTCCTGGGCTCTCGGCTAGCTCACACGCTGGCCCTTGGGCCGCCGCCGCTGCCACCGCCGTCGTCGTCGTCGCCGCCACCGCCGCTCGAGCCGCGGAGTCCCGCGAGCTGGGAGAAGCGGGGCTGTCACCGCTGCCACCGAAGGGCGCGCTGCGGCGCTCTCTCTCTCTCTCTCTCTCTCTCTCTCTCTCTCTCTCTCTCTC